>JAIFTH010000757.1:0-17234 GCA_019968535.1 Fragariocoptes setiger | reverse complement strand
AATTTCATCATCTTGCTTGATAGTTTATTATTCATGTACAAACATATAAACTCATTATAATTCTCATTATTAGATTGAGCACATCTGATAGCACATGATAATAATAATAATAATAATAATAATTATTATTATTATAATGGACGATGCGAAAGTGACAAGCTAACAAATACACTTCGCACACACACACACGCACATATCCACAGATCTCGGTGAGACTTGGCCAGCGAGCGACAACAATTGTGGAGATAAAGACTTGCTGGACAGCACTTTAGTCCTTCGTTAGTCTCGCGATCTTACGTGCATCCAGGCAGCCAATTGTTGAGTGTGTGTGAGTGTGAATAATTACACTAGGATTGGCCAACACCGAAGGCCAACCACGGCGGCAGCACTCACAAGATCATAGATTATTGAAACGCGGCCCATCAAACAGTATTACAGGTGAGATGTATGAAAGAGACAAGAGCGTCGAAAAGAAAGTGTCTAGAAATAACAGCAACAGCGAAGCCATTCAACGTAGACAACGGCTAAAACAAAAAGAGGGAGCGACGCCGTCTTCTCTTCGTTTCATTTGGCGTCATTCCATTTCATTTCGCTTTTTTTCTTCATCGTCACTATTCTTAATTCAACGTTAGAGCAGGCTCAAATGTGCCTGGGTGGATACCGATTTACGTGTTTCCTGCAGAAATCTGCGTGCATCTATATTTGTTGTTATTGAGCTATTGTTGGCTCAAACTGTTAGACGACATTCGGGACAACCGACGGTCGACAGGCAGAAAGAGCAGACAACGCCAGAATATCTGATAGCAGCAACGCCAACGACAACAGCAAGAGCAGTGATGGCAACGGCAATGAAGGCGCCCTCATTTATTTGCTCGGCTGATTGTAGTCGATCGGCTAGTTGGTCTTTCGGTCTCAGTCTCGGTTAGTCAGTTAGCTAACGTCGCTCGTAAACTCCAGAGGGTGAGAACATGCGTCAATAGAAGGTTGCAATTGTTGCTGCCGTTGCAAAATTTATGCATGAACAAGTGTTTGTGTATGCAGACACTTTGTATAAACATGCATACTGTTGTGTATACTGTAGCTGAAGGACAACAGCTAGTCTGTTGCTGCCAGCTACACTTTCAAGATGTTCACGAAATTTAAGTGCGAGTAAGAGAAAGCTGCTGATTTTGCTTTCGTTCTTTGTCTATTCTCTCTTTGCTTTGATGCTTTATTGCAGCCTTGTTGTTATGTCTCGCCGTGTTGCTGTGCAGTCCATAGTGAACTGCTGCGTCAACAGATAGAAAATAAAATAGGAGAGAATAAAAGAAAAGAAAAGACACAAGAAGAGAAGAGAAAATGCGAAATTCGTTTTCCACTCGAACACAGTAATCAGTGAAAGTGGGCAACAGAATGCCAAAGGAAGATGCCATGCAGAGATATCGATCGCTTTGTTGTTTGCGCCTGTTGTTGTTGTTTTTGTTGTCATAGACATCGAACTCTATGTCATCGTTATCGAACAAGTGGTGTACGCCACCACCATTTTGCATACAACCTCATTTACAATCTGCATGTAATACGTGTGTCCATATTACCACACCAAGTACACTTATGTTCATGTTGTACAGGGTTCGAGAAAAGACGAAGGGGCAGTTCAAATTCTATTACATTTGTATCTGTGTGTGTGTATCGACAATGCAAGAGAGTTTTTTTCTCTCTTGTTCGTTCTAAGATACAACGAAAATAGATGCACTCATAAGCTATCTCTTTTTGTAGTATGTTATGTTAAACACATCTTATAGCCAATTTGTACTAAACTTATGAGCTGCCAGTTGTAACAAACCTATGAATTGGAGTTGACAACCAGCACATCTATTTCTTTCATCTTGCATTTGTATGTCTTTATTTTGCTGTTGATTTTTTTCACAACACAGTCGACAGTAATTATAACATCAATGCAAGTGGTGTGTGGTGCGAGTAGTGGCTTATTGTTGTTGCATCCTTTACATACACAGGTATAATCAGCACAGGTTTATCAGA
Source organism: Fragariocoptes setiger (assembly GCA_019968535.1). Classification (NCBI taxonomy): domain Eukaryota; kingdom Metazoa; phylum Arthropoda; class Arachnida; order Trombidiformes; family Phytoptidae; genus Fragariocoptes; species Fragariocoptes setiger. Next base: position 15,215 of record JAIFTH010000757.1, on the reverse strand, counting down.
ATAATAAAAACAACACAGGCTATTCCTTGTCTATTGGCTCGTACAGCGAGCATTGTCTATGCTGTCTATACAAAGTATGCATACAGAAGAACACTTGCACAGTTTAGTGTTGAGTTTCAAGCTTTAAGTACAATTGATTGTTCCGGCACCAACATCGGCATAGACATTGGCACAAACGACACGGACACCGACAGCGACACCGGCAGCGATCGCGACGACAATGATGTCAGTCGGCCGCCATCATTGATGTTGCTATTGAAACTGAGCAAAGTGAATCGTCACTATTGAGCCAACTTTGCGATGAGCTGACAAGTACATTACAAGCAGTACATCGCAAGTTTATTGACAGCAGCTTTTCTAGCTTTGATGTTGACGACGATAATCTGATTCGACATGTTGATGCCGATTGTTACTGTGTACTCTTGAGTGTCAGAAAATAAGACGACACACGATATTTGTGTGTAACAACGATGCTTGTTGTCTTCGTTGCTGTTGTTAGATTCCACACTAGAAATGAAATCCGACACTTTTTGCACTCTGTTTTTTCGTTCGATCGTACCTGAGCTCTACCTGAAAGGTAGATACGAATCAACTAGAGCCTTTTGAGATGATCTACTCGCTCTTCACTACTGTAGAACCTGCACTGAATTGATGATCAATAAAGATAATGATAACGATAAAAATGAGATGGAAAAAGGCAACAGGCAGGCAAGCAGTCAAGCAAAGATTAGATGCACCTACACACATTTGATCATTTATCATATGACATTGGATACTATTGATGTTAAGCTGATCTCAGCCAAGGAATTTGCTACAATGACAGGCCAAAGGTTAAGATGAGTCCAAAACGAACATGTTGAGCTCAGACAACAGCGAGACAAGGCTAGGAGTTATAAGCAAATTCTAACCTTCTGATTGTATTGTTCAACAACAACCTACAGAAATTAGCACGTCAAAACTAAACAAACAAATAGATGAGTAAACAAACAAACAAATCAAAATTGAGTAGCGAATACCGCGGACCAGCGATCACGGAGAATTCCTCGAATATTCGCCGTGATCAGTTGAGTTGGTTACACTGCTCAACACGTAGACATACGTGTTGCTGGTCAATCAATGATCGATACCGGGTTATCCATATAGCTCAACATTATATGTAACATTATGTAACACCGTTGGAGAGACAATAACAAGCGAACCATCAAGTATAGTAAGAATTATATTACTTTTGAATGAAGCTTAATGTCGATTGTTGAGTGAGCAATCGACGATGTGAGAGATGATTATTTAAACTCTAAAGCTAAAATTATTATCACTCTTTCTTCTTCTTACATGAAGATTCAAATAGGAGATTTGACTTACACACACACACACGCTAATATTCTGTTCGGAACAACAAAACAACGAATCATGGTATCTACAGTACCCTGCTTGCTGTGCTCAGATGTTTTTGTTGTTTTTGATATCGCAAACGTTAGCCTTCTATGCTTGACGCAACAAGTTCAATCAAATAATGAACAAAGACAAAGACAAAAAAGTGAAAACTAATTATTTCAAATCTCTAACAAGCAGACAAACCGATCGACCGAGCGACAAAGCTCAAGATTAAATTTAAGTTCACAAGACAATCGTTCTTTCTGTCTCGAAGTCGTAGTATTGTCGTTGCTTGTGTGTGTTTGTGTTGGCTATAGAGGTGGTGATGGTGGTGGCGACGACAGTGACACATCGCTTTACTATCAGCTTTTGTTAGTTTAGCTCAGCTTATTTTGGTTTAATTCAGTCTTGAAGTTTGTTTGTGTGTTTACTAATTTGAATACTGTAACAAATGCAAGTATAGCATGATTGGAACTAAGGATAATCAAAGACAGGGGAGAGAAAAGAAGAGTGCGAGGAGATAATCACTTGCACTTGACATAGCACATACAGCACATGCAGCATACAGTGCACAGTACAGCGAGCGTCATCATTCAGTAGTAAGCAGTCTTTTGAATTGAGGCTCGACTTACGAACGATATTGGACTTGAACAACAACATTGAAATTGTCTCATTCAATGTTTGTGCCCATACGGCTGTATGATTTAATTCGCGCTAAGACGGCCAGATAAAGGTTGCTATGGCAAAGCATGCTAAAACGAACTAACGAACGAGCGAATGAATGATTAGCGAGCAGCATAAGCAGCGAAACAAGTATCAGCATAGGAAGACAATATTGGCCGCCTGACGCAATAGTAACTTATCGTTACGTCGGCCGGCTAATATGGTGAGCTGGCAATTTAGATTGGCGCTGACGCGTTGACTAGTATCGCGCCACATTATAATAATAATAACAACAAGTGAACTGGTGATGGGTCAGCCTATTACTTGTTACACTTGTTTGTTTCGTGTTGTTTCGTAAGCTCGGTATTAACCCGATACTCGACTAACTCAATCCAAGATAACTTGACTAATAACCTAACGTTAACTAATACTAATGCTAAGCGTGTCGACCTTTGTGTTTGTGTTACTACCTTCAGTTCGAACAAAAAGGAATGAAGAAGAAGAGAAAAGATGTGCTGACACTTGTGGCTCGCACCTTGTGCTCGAGCTTGAGCTCGAGCCGACCGTTAATCGAGCCAACCTTTAATCAAGCTTTAATCGAGCTGAAATTTTGTAAGGATGTTCAAGTGATCACAGCTAGCACGACAATCAATTGAGTGGCTATCGATTGGTCAGCCCAAAGAGAAATAAGTGTAATCTTTCAACACTAAGAGAGTGTGCGTCGCTCTGTTCGTCGTTTTGTCGTTCGAAAGATCAAGAAACAACACAAAGAACAAATAGAGCAAGCCAGCCAGCGAGCGAACGAGCGAGCAAGACAAATGACTAGAAAGAGCGCCTGAAAAGTGACAATGTGACGCGTGAGAAGCAACATTCGCACACTTGCCAGGTACACTACACTTGTTTAAGTGTTTACAGTTGGGTGCTCGGGATGCTTCCAGCTTCACAGTTTCACCGATAACTTGATCGAGTCGACTTGGTCGAGTGTCTGGCTGAGTACCGCTGGCTGTCGAGCGGCACCCAACACTTGATGCATTGGCTGAAGTTGAAGCTGTAACTGTAACCATTGCTACTACACTAGTAGTGGTGCCAATGACTCGTGCACAAGCGTGAGAATTATCACCACACTCTTTCAGATATTTTGGCAATTTTGTGTCCGAGTTTCTTTACTCTTTCTGTTCATTCACTCGATCTGTTCATCTGGGCCAATGGTATCAATTTGATCGCTGGCTGCAGTTGCTCTAGCCTCTAGCTTTTAGCTTCTAGCTTCTGGAGATTACAATGTGATGTCCATTCTTGCTGTGTGCTAGCGGCCAACACATCGACATCTCGACAACGCAAGAGAGTGAAATAGTACTGGGTCATGTTATTATTGTCATAGTGGTCTTGTTGTTCCCTTTATTAAGGGAAATTTCTCATTTGTCGCCAATATTTTGGTCGTGCTACTTGCCGACCACAAGTCAGATAGTTATTATCAACAAGCTAAGAATTATGTGAAACCATTGTGTTGACTACAAACTCATAATGTTCAAGCTCATAACGTGAATGAGATTATCATTAGGCCATGTTGTTGCTGTCGATGATGTCGTTGTCGTTGATTGTTCGGCGTCAACAGCGCGCATGATGTGCAATTTTCAACAACCAATGACAATGGCAGTGACAATGACAATGCCATACTTGTTTCCTTTCTTTTTCTCATCTTTCATTTATATCGTTTCATGTTGGACACGCTCTGCTTTCGTTAGCACTGCTACTTGCAAGGCTGCACTGGTCAACGCAGCTTTGGTATGCTTGCGCTGTATGTATGCGCTGGTCGGAACTCAAAATGAAGCAAATTCATGTGAGAGTAAGCTAGTTATTTGTAGATTTGTAGCTTGGCGATATGCGTGTCAGTGAGCTACAAGATAATATCATCCGTGATGAGTGCATGTTTAACAGCAATTGGCGTGGTGATGACAAGAAGCACAAACATGCTGCATAGCATCAACTGGCACGGGTTGACAACAGGACAGATGCACAGGTGGACAACAAACACGAGAGTAAGAGTAAGAGCGAGAGCGAGAGCGAGAGCGAGAGCGAAATCGACTAGTAAACCATATGGAGCTCGCCTTAGCTCATCATGATTGTTATTGTTTGACATCCAACGAGATGTTGTGGTTGTCATTATGCCACACTTTGTGTGCAATGAATACACACGCCATGCTGTCAACGCAACACGCTGACGGCGAGCTGAGCGATTTGATGAAGCTAACAATCAACTGTGTGCGTGTGTGAGCCAACAAACAAAGCCCAAGAGACCAGCAGCACAACAGCATAGCGACAATAGAGCACGACATCACTGGGCAAAGCACAATATACATAGCAGAGCAGAGCAGAACAGAACAACAGCAACAAGTGCAATTTGACATTAGCGATGCATGTCAACGCGCTTGTTTCATCTCTTTCTGTGATGAGCTCGTTCGCTCTTTCGTTCGTTATTGTTACGCTAAATTAGCCAATGTCTTTCGTAGGTTGCCGTTGTTCATTCGTAACTGTTGTCGTTGTTGCTCTTTCTCTTTCTTCGTTGACGAATTTGAAATTGCCATTGCGTGTCTGTCATCACATTTTTATCTTCAAACGAAAGATCTGCATCATTTGAACGCACAAACTCATGCGAAGGTTGTTGATACTAGATGCCCGATGCTTGATGTTTGATGTCGATTTAAACAAAGATGTGTAGAAAATTCGACTTGTAAAATTTGGCTCGACATCGAGCTCGAGCTCAAGAAAAAGAAGGAGAAAGAGAAGAATGATTCGTCAAATTTCGAAACTGACGATAAGTTGAAGACGCGACTATTGTTGATTTGATTTGATTCACTTCGTTCATCAACGGAGCGAGCGCACAGACGAACAAACAACAATGGCAATAGAAATTCGTTACGCGCCAACTAACAATAGCAATGTCACATCAATCGTATTGGCATATTATTATCATTCGATGGTTGAGCATTCGAATAGTGAGACACATTTTTGCAATTGACATTCAACAGCATTTAGCTCGATCTTGTTCGCTCTGAGCTTGAGCTTGAACTTCAATTCGAGCTCCAGATTGAGTTTTCATTGTAGATTGAGTGTGATGTTATTTGAGCTACTTGTTTGCATCAACAACGAACAACAACAACAAGTGATTGTTGCCGTCTCTGTCGACAAGTTGTCTCGTTTCGTTTCGTCTTGCCTTGCAGTTGTCGTTGTTCTGCTTGCAATTGATGCTCATCACTCACTCACAACAAGCAATGGCTTGAACACTAAACGGTCACGAACAACAGCTTACGTAATGAGGGCCAATCATAAGATGAGTGAAGCAGCAAAATTACGAAAGCTTCTGGTGCTGATCGGTCTAAATGATGCTCGAGCTGGATTGAGTTGAAAAGTAGACCAAGATGTTTGTGGCTCATGAACAATTTATGTTCATGGGCTCATAATTGAGAATATCGACAACCACTGTGTTCCCGACGACAATGACAACGACAAAGACGATGAACAGCACGATGAAAACAGCGCACCAGCAAACTAGCCACTCACACGAGCTTTCCGACCACAAACCGACGCGCGTGATGTTCGAATGGTGCTGATTTGAATGTGATTTATTTATTATATTTCGTTTCTAGGTCAACGAGCCGAATGTTTAATGTGCACTGCTCTATGCTCACCGTTTTCACAGCGTCATCTTTGATGTTCACAGTGGACAATGTCATCGTTCATTCGTCATGTTCGTTATCTTTGAGTCATTTCTTTCGTTGAAGTTTTCGAGTTTCCAGTTTACAACAAAAATCACCAGTTGAATGTTGATCATCGAGAGTCACGCCATCGATTATCATGGCCACTGTCGGTGTCTTACGATTACGTGTGTTCCATTAGGTATGTGACAGGTCCTGTGAGCGTGCGCGTTCATTGCACCTGTCACACACGATCTTTTCTACACAACAGCTTACCATTCACAATAGAGAAAAAAATCTTGGCTAATTTTGCTAAGAATTTGCAACAAATTGCTCTAAATTTTTTTCCCAATCTTTTCTTCTCATTTTTGTCAAATATGTACTCGTAGCTCACGTGGAATATTTCAGGACTGAGCAATGCAAGAGTCAATTTTATCACTGACGATTGCTGCATTTTATTTCATCTCATTGGCTGCTGCTGCACTAATGTACGCTGATGTGCGCCGAAAGCGCTCCGACCAAATCGACAGGGAGCCAACTGAAATGTGTGTGTTGAAGCCACTTGCTCGATCCAATTCGTTTCATTCGATTTCAAGTGGCTCATAAATAATGGCAAGCTCATAGAGCTTGAATGTCATGCAATGTCGTCACATTTGATAGACACTTGGCATTGACAAACAGAGTGGCACTCTTGGTTTCTTGTGTGTACCTTGAAAACACTTGACCAACCAATAATAATAATAATCGTTGTCATTGGCATTGACTGTGAGTCTGTATTACACAGAGCTAAGCGGGCACGATTTATGAAGATGCATGATTGCCTCAAGTGGCACAAGTTTCTTTCTTTTTCTTCTTGTGATTTTTCATAGTCCAGATAAAAAGGTGATTGTGGCTCACAAAAGGTGAAATCTTTGCCAGTTAGTTTGCCACAAACCATCGTCACATTGAGTGAAACACTTTCGCTCATTATTTTCATCCACATCGGTGTGGTGATTGTGCAATAACCACCAGAAGGAGCCACTGTTGGCCTGCCACTGCTCATCTCATTGGCAGGCAAATAGACGACAAGTGGCGACACCACATTCTGCTCTGTCTTTAGCGTTTAACTCAGGCCACAGATAGCAATGCTACATACACTTGTTTGCTTGCCAGCTAAGATTTTACAAGTTGTTTAAGTTTTTTCAAGTTGCTATAAGCACAGAAGCTTACAGCCACTTGAATGTAAAGTTGGACGCTCATAAGAGCTTAAAAAAGAAGCAGCTCAGAGAAAGAAATCTCTTTGCTGCAGCCTGCAGCTTATATTGGAAGAAAAAGAGTTTGTAGTAAAATGAATGGCAACAGAATTTACTTGATTTTTTAGAGTTTAGAATCTCAAGTTCAAACTTTGCACTTTCTGAAGCTGAAGATTGGAGTTGCAGTTTAAGTCCAAGTTACAAGTTGAAGTTGAAGTTAAAGTTAAAGTTAAAGCTAAAAAGGTTTAGTATAAAAGGTATATAGAGTTTTGAACTTTGAAAGAAAACGAACGAAGAAGAGATGAACGAACGATCCTATGATCGATAACGAGCTCTGACTCTCTACAAGGAAAATTGAGGTCAAATTGCGAATGCGAATACGAGTACTGAATGAGCTTGTTTCGCAGGAATGCATCAGCATGGCCGCTGCATTGGAACACCAAACGGATGGACGAACGAACGAACGAACGAACGGACGGACGGACGGACGAGCAGACGAACGAATTAACAAGTGCAACAACAATCTATCTACAATACTAACTGTTGTTGTCTACTTAAGCTGGCTGCTTGGTCGCAATGCTATTGGCTATGTGGCTATGTGGCAATGTGGTGATGGCGGTGATGTTGGTAGTGTCGAAAGTGAGAGCCAAGTGCATACTCGCTCGACAAATCGAGCTCGTTGCGATCGTTCGAATCTGAATGAACGTCAGAAAGAATCAAAAGTTAAATTTAAATCAAAATCAAAATATTTTGTGTTGCATCGCTTGACGAGCACCATGCAAAGGTGCATTCACGCACGCACTCACACTCACACTTGAACGAAGCAAGCTTGAAGCAGGTGATAATGTTGTTGAAATATTTGCTGAATGCTCGTTAGCTCGGCCTCGTCGTCGTCATTTCAATGCAAATCTTCGAAAGTTTCAACGCTCACTCTCAGATGAAAAAACAAGCGCTTAGCATACGCACACATGCACGAATAGCACGAATAGCCGTTGCCGCATTGCAGACTTCAGTTTTCCAATTTGTCCAGTTGGTTCGTTAGCTAACGAGTCAACTGGCCATGGCTAAAGCTAGCTGACCATGGTTAGCTCAAAAGCTGTGTCAAAAGCAACTGCCACTGGCTCACTTGATGTCTGTTGCTGAGCCGAGCAATTTGTCAGCTCAGTAGCAGCAAAGTCATTTCTTGCTAACAGCTCAGTAAGCAAGCAAGCAGCTCAATGAATGAGAATTATGTGGAAAATTTCAAGTGAGTGCTGCACATTGACGCGTCGAATCTAATGCGAGATCAGCACGAACTCGGCGCCATCGACGTAAATGAACGAACGAACTAACAAAGGAACGAAATTGTGTTCTCTTGCTCGAAAACTGTGTTTGATCTCGGCTTGAAGCGAATATGCTGTGACTTTCAATCCGGGGAGTAATGAGATTTCTATGCTGCAAATGTCTGCAGCAGTGAGACATTGAATGCTTGAATATTTCATTGCCAAGATAGCCAAGCAATGGCAGCACCAAAGGCGCCATTGATGACAAGCGTGTGGTCGATTGGCTGACCAAGCCGGGGCTATCAGTAGCAGTAACATTAGCGTCATTGCTTGCTTTCTTCAAATCAGACAGCTTTACAACTGTAAGTTTGCGTGTTACTTGACGTCTCAATGGCGCAATGAGAGCTCGAGTGGAGATCGAATTAGAAGCAAAAGCAAAAACCAAAACAGACGAAAACGATGAGGGCAAGATATTAATCTTGTCGTTATCAGTCGTTCTTTGTTTTGTTCCTTGCACTTGCACGCTTGTACAATTGAACAAATTGCAAATTCAAAAGAGTTAAACGCAACAGTCAGTTTCATCATCAACAGTTGTTCTTAACGCTCGAACTGTGCCCATGATTCTTCACATTTATTCCGTTTGCGTTTTATGCATTCCGTTTGCTGTCTCGTTTCTCTTTTCTCAACCACATTCGCCACACTTTACAAATAATTTGGCAAACTTCAGACAGACACCACACAACCGACAAAAGCACTGACAACCGCAAGACTAGCTTTTTGGCTCATTCACGTACAAGCTCAGCGTACGTTCAAGTCTAGGAGTTTGCTCAATGTCTTCACTAAACAGTGCTCAATGTCTCGTCGATTCAGAATCAAACATTTCAAAGTCGTTTGGTCTTCTGTCCGTCTCTGGTCTTCTCAATTCTGCTTTGCTCTGCTCTTCTCTATTCTTCTCTCCTCGGCTCGGCTCGGCTCAATTCGACTCCTCTCTACTCGATTCAAGGCACAGTAGCTCCATCTTCACTTACATGTAAATGTAAATGTGAATGTAAATGAGAGAACAACGGTAGCGCCGAACAAACAACACTGTGAGCGACAGTAAACGAACCCACTAGCAGGACAGTTATCGAGTCAAGCCAGCCGCAGTTGCGAGTGGCCGACAAACTTCAGCAGCCGATTCGCCCAATTGCCTTCGTTAATTTCGCGCGATTCTTACGATCGATTCGAGGATGCCAATGCTGTAAACTATCGATTGCTGAATGAGTTTGCTGGCCTTGCTACAAATGAATTGATCAGAAGTACAAAAGTCTCGAAAGTTATGCTAGAGAAAAATCGAAAAGAACTCGGGACTCTGGAGCTTGCAAATCGTTGGCAAGCTTCAAAAGCTCATATGAACTTATAAGAGAATGCGAGTGAGTTTTATCACTCGACTCAATGCAGAGGAGAAATTGAGTACAATAATTGTAATAGAACGATAGGGGAAAAGAAATTGAGTGAAAATTGAGCGCTTTTTATTTCGAGTATCTGGTCATCGTGTCGAGTAGCCACGACACACAGAATCACATTTAGCATCCTGCGATGCAACAATATCGGATGGGCTCACTTGAGAAAGTTTGCAAGCAGTTTTTTCTCATCTCAAACACTTTTTTTTTTCTTCTTGAAACAATCTTATCAATTTTTGCATTGGTTATTTTCGATCAGATGCGATCGAAACTAAGAGGATAAATTTTTGCAGAGAGTGGTTCAGAGAATTCTAAATTGAGCTATAAGAGTTACAAGCTTAGAGTTGAGAGTTAGCAGTTAAAAGCTAGTCGAGCAAAAAACCGACTTCTGCTTTAAAGTAGGAAAAAAATCACAATTCAAATGCTGTAAAAAGCTCAAAATGATGCTGTAAGATGCCGGCTGCAGTTCCAGCAGTGTTGGACATGAAACTGTGCTGCTGTTAGAAAGTTAACACGGTGAGCTACATTGTGAGACTGAATAATATCGTCGCCTGAGGCTGTCGGCCACATCAATCGACAGATATACACACGCACACACGCACACACGCATACAACGATAGCGCGGATAACGCGCTTGCTGTTGTTTCATTGGCTCTAGCAGCACAAAGTGGCTTCAAGTGAATGTTTCATTCGTCGAAGCTGATGATTCTTCGCCAATAACCTTTGGCGTCACCGTTGTCGTTGTTGTCGATAATGCATCTTCGACAGCAAGTGATGAGTTGAAAGCAAGCAGCTCGAGAGTGTTTTCGAGAGTAACGAATTGTCAAAAACCATCAAACAGTAGCTGCTACATCAAGAGGAGCTTCTTTCTATAATTGTAACAACTCTCGACAACCAACTGTCTCAGCTAACTAATTCTTCCATTCATACATACATTCAGCTGCTTGAGCTGGCCACTTACACTGGAGCAACACTGTCTGTGTGTGTTTCATCTGAGGTGGTAACGAAATTAACTCGACCGACCCAATCAATCGATGCAAAAGCGATCGATTGATTGTCGATTAGCTCCTCTTTGGACGGTGCACGGTCGGTGGACGGATACACATTACATTGGTCACTGTCAATGCACAAGTTCAGCAGTGTTGTGAACTGAGCACAACACTTGTAACCATGCAGAACTTGTGCACCGACCATTAGATTAAAGCCATTGGAACAGACTTAACGATTGGAAAAAGTATGACCATCAAAGTAAATCAGGTGGCAGGAATTAGCGTAAGCATCTCTTGCTTCCAAATGACAGGCCACAGCTCTCTCTCTCTCTCTCTAGCTTGCCACAGAGTAGCTAACTTGCACAGAAAGAGACGTGCACAGGGTGAAAGAAGCGAGACCATTATTGGCACATATTGCCAATGGTGTGTGTCCCAAATTTAATTAGCACTCTTTGCTGTAATGCTTCTCAATTTGGTGCATCTTCTTCGAATGCAAACGCTAGCTCGCTCTGCACACCCAGCAACAAGATATGTTGTGTGGAATGCAAAACAAGTACTGTCTATTCTTCGAATCAAACTTGTTGCTTACACTTGAAGTTTGTCCAGGTAAACTTGCTGAAAGCTTACCACAACGACCGTTACGACGACGACGACCGCGGCGCCAATAGCTGTATTGATTGGCGTAAAATTGTAGCTTTCAAATCAATACAACCACAAAACTATGTTGGTGCTGCGAAACAGGCAGTTGTTGTTGTTGCTGTTGCATCAGCACCTTTATCGGCGTCAATGCCGTCAACAGCGACGACAACAGCAACAACAACAACAACAACAACAAGAATGTTACAGTGCAAACTAGCGCAGTAAACTAGTAAGAGAAAGAGAAGAACCAATCGAGACGAACTAATCGATTATTAATGAGCATCGAGCATAGCAAGCGAGCAAGCTATATTTCTTCTGAAGACAAGAAGAGAGAAAAAATGTCGACGAGCTAATTCATTCGTTCTCTTGATTCTCTGGCGATGCTGTCTCGCTCTCTCACTCGCTCGCTTACTAATCTAAATAGTGATGCTAACGCTTTTTTTAGGTCAACTTTCAAGCTGTTGCTGTTGTCGCTTGATTTGCACGCTGCTATTGCTGCGCGCGAACTTGACTGAGTAACTGGATAATTTGCTTTGAATGTCACGAGGTCATCATGTCATTAAGAGTCACAGACAAGCGAACGGAACGAATATGGCAACATCTATCGATAGTCACTATGAAGGCGGTAGAACGAAAATAATGACCAGTGCAGTTTTAACTAGAAAAAACATGAAGAATCTAAGAGAATGTCTGTCATACAGAGGATGTAATGCAATGTACTTTCAGGTGCTTATGTGTCCGATCCATTAGTCAATAATTTGTACGCAATAGCAACAACAATACAGCTGATGCTGCTGTTGCTGTTACTGAGACCACAAATATCTCTACTACTGCTCTAATAATTACTAACTGATAATGTTGATCAACTGTGATTATTCAGATCGTGACTTCTACTCGGCAGCAATCATGCTAGCCATCGGCTGGCTGGCTGACCGATAGTTGGGTGCTAATTTTAGTGACGACAATTGTGGCTACAATCATCACTTTTATCATAAGAACATTGGCTTGCATAAAGAATTGGCACAGAATTACACACACACACACTGTTAAATTCTAGACCTCTTCTACACTTCATTAAGATGTAGTCCGATTCTTCCTTTTCCTTTCATCATGTGTCACGGCGCGCGTGTCAGATGCGACAACAACCAACAACACCTGAGATACCTTGGGACAAACACGCCTAATATAGACAATGCACTTGATACCGACGACAATTGTGTATTTAAAACTCCTCTAACCTCTTTAAAGCTTGTTTCTCTTTCTGTAATAACGTTACAAAGCGTCATAACGTTATTAAGAAGAGTTTTATTGCTTCAATATAACTTTATTTATATTTACAACAACCTAATATATTGTTTACGGTGGCTGCCACTGCAATTGCTACTGCTGTTGTCGCGGTCAGCCATAAACAATAATAAAATATTGCGGCTTGTCTGTTCGTTTGATATTAAAAAAAACTAACTGAACACATGTTGCTGAGAAAATGTGTGAATTGAGCTTTTATGAATCTCATTCAAGGCAACGTAAGGCTGACGGTGCACCGGCTGCGCCGAAACTGAGGAATGCTCTAAACACTGAATCTGAAGCTGGCCAAACTAAGTGGGCCATCTATTGCTTTGGCCATTCATTGCAAAGAAAACAATCATTCATTCATTTGTTGATGCTGTTGTCTTGATGAGAGACAATCTCATTAAGACAACTCTCATTGAAAGCAGATCTCTCTTTCATTCTACATTCGGCTATTTGTAATTTTAAATGATGAAAATAAAACTATCGAGACTGGTGTCACTGCTGCACTGTTGCAGCTGGTAATAAATTGTTGATTTAAAACGCTTCAATCTTCATTCTTCAAGGCGCCAGTGCCCGGTGGCTAATATTTAACTGCATCATAGCAGCGTCTATCGCTCACACAGTTATAGTGGCCAGCACATTATGTTTCCATTGGAAGATGAGATTGCACTCAAATCAAATCAACTCAATAAAACAAACAAACTTAGTGTGCTTCTTTCTTGATTTGGCGTCAATTCATTGTTTCATTCTGCCCAGAGCAATTATTTGCACAAAATGATCAGTGGGTATGCGCCAAGTGATCACCTTCAGGATGAACTGAAGATTTAATGATATAATATGATGTGATTTGATTTGATATGTTATGATATAATGTGCTATATGATATGGGCGCACATGACTGTCGTCACCTGTTGATTGGTACCAACAAATGCACTGTCGGCGACAAGTGCGGGCTCACTTTCAGTTGAGTGAAGCTCGCGTTGCAAGTTATTTGTTCCAACCTACACACACATGAATGCTGAATCAACTTGAGCGGATTATCCAGCTCATTTGTTTGCCTGCTTGCTTGCTTCGATATGAAAGAGTTACTTGTCTCAAGGGAGATCTCGACGAATACCGAATTAACAGAGCTCGATGTTGCCATGAATCGAGGTATTATTAATGTCAGTATTACTTAATAATAATAATAATAATAATAATCAATGCCGGGAGTGCATTGCCTGCGGTTACAATTCACAGCAGTAGCAGTAGCAGTAGCAGTAGCAACAGCAACAGCCTCAATGTTGTGTCTCTCAGATTAAAATGAACTTAATTCTTCATTGACTGGCCGCCTGAATCTTCTGACCAATTACAAACATTTCGGCGCTCAATTACGACTTCAATTACGGATGCTCATTTTCGCTGTGTTTTCTTAATAGCTGCATAAACAGCGAATAGAAAAAATGCAGTATCTCGATTTACAGTGTCTTACGGTCACGATTTCCTTCACCGAAGACCTCAGTTTGACTTGAGTCATTCATTCGAGTTTAAGTTTACGCGTCAGTTTAGTTACTCTTGTCGTCATGTAATTAGAAATCTTGTGAGCACCTGCTGTTCTTCTTGCGAAACTGTGATATCATGTGTGTGTAATATAATGCCTCTGCGTATCGTTAGATGATAATATCGTGCACGTAAACATAGCACAATCTATCCGTGCGTATGTGTGCATTCTAGTGGCAGTTTCGTTCCTGGAGCCATTGTGAATCATGCTGTTGCTGTTGCTGCTGCTATAGATGTTAAGCTGAGAGATAATAATAATAACAAAAGCAATAGATACTGATATGTTTAAGGCGAAAAGATCAAAGTCAAATTGGGCCAAATCAAATAACAGATTCGTTGTCGCTGTGTTTGTTCAACCTGATTCTTCGCATTCCCGGTGCGTTCATTGCATTGCTGTTAATCCGCGCCTCGTCCCGTTGTTCAACGCGTCCTGTTTTGTTTTGAGTGCTCTGTGTATTTCGTGTGAATATTGTCGAATACCCCAGACAGATAGAGTTTAAAACCGATGAACTGAAGCTGCAGCAGGTGACGAGGAGCTAAACTCCATCGACAAGTTATCTTAGATCTTACATGAGCCGATGCTGAGCCGATTATTGATAGGCATCGAGAAGGCTGCCGACGAACTGTACATTGTGCACGAACTATACACTCCTTTTATTCAACTCAACAAGAAAGATAATGGTCTCATCTCGCGCTGATAACATTCATTCAGTCACAGAAATTTGAATGAAGTTTCAGGACATAGATTTTCATTGACACCAGCCACAGATGTTACGAAATACATGTATGTAAATCGATAATTTTGCATGGTTATGTTGATATTTTGCATCTGCACAATTATTAATCCCAAGTCTCAATTAATGTGTGTCAAATAAAATAGCAACTATTAATGATTTAATGGCAGGTCAATGGTGCAGCGGCAGCGGCAACGACAGCAGCAACAGTTGAGCAATATGAACAACTAGCATTCTCAATCTAACACAACGATTAATCTTTAACAAGCTGATGATTAATAGGTACACCTTGCTGGTGGCAGTGAGCAGCAGCAGCAGCAGCAGCAGCAGCAGCAGCAGCAGCAGCAGCAGCAGCAGCA
>JAIFTH010000756.1:0-17252 GCA_019968535.1 Fragariocoptes setiger | reverse complement strand
CGTACTCCTCGTAAACACAACCTCCTCACACTAGTATGAAACGCGTATGAAAACTAGCATATGAAAACTTAAGAATGACGAGATTGAGATATTGATGTATCTAGGAGACACGCGAATACGCATGCACACACAATTGCACAAATAACTGTATATCCCACAATATGGCAAATACGAAAATATAAATGTTGAAATCAAACAGCGAATTGATGGAATTTGCACAATCTCATATCTAAATACAGATGATTGTTTTTGCCTGTTCTCAAGTTCGGCCAGCAATTAAAGAAAAGAAATGGATAATGACAATCTCATGAAATTGACTAGTTAAATAAATTCATTCAATTAGCTCAATTGTTATACCAATTGCAACTGCCAATCGCCTCCTTCGCCTTCTTGTTATCTTTGTTCTGTTATGCAAGCATACACTGCGTGTGTTTGGCTAACCGCAACAAATTAGCGGCACAAACGACCCATTGATATTTCTCTGTAGCTCACCCTTAAGTGAAGTGTTGAAAATAAATAGCTCGGTAGCAACTATAACGGTCTGCTGCTCGATAGCCTTTGCACCATTAGAGCATTATTCTACTTGTTAGCTTTTATGGGTGTCGTGGCTTATGCTGAAATTGAATGTCAGTCTGTCATATGATTTCTTAGGCAAGAAATTATCATTCGTCATTTGATACACACAACCATTGAATTATCAACTTTTATGCGAGATTTGGAAAGTACAAAAACAGAACGATCAATATGAAGACACAGGTGGCGGTGTTCGCTGTACCGCTCGTCTTCGTACACGCCCATTTCTCCGCTTGTAGCGTGATTGCCATGTGCCCCGCACAGAGTCAGCTGAGGAGTAATTTCGTGACTGTTGCTGAAATTGCTATCATTTAGATCATTTAAATTGAAATAATTGTATTATATCAACGATATTCATCATGAGCGCGGACCAAGCGGGTCGCATTCTAGAGGACAACAAGGAGAATTTGGCCAAACGATTTCGAGCTCTGTTCACATTGCGAAACATTGTGTGCCCTGGCTCAATCGATTCCATTGGACGCGTTTTGCTCAACGACGATTCAGATTTGCTCAAACATGAATGCGCCTATTGTATGGGACAAATGAGAGATGCCAACGCTCTCAGTTATTTGATCAAGGTACTGGCGGATGAACGAGTTCATCCCATGGTGAGACACGAAGCCGCCGAGGCATTGGGTGCAATTGGTAGGAATGAAACGTTTAACATCGACAGCATATTGAATCAATACAAGGCCCACCGTGTTCGTGAGCTAGCCGAAACGTGTCAACTCGCCCTAGATCGAATCAAATGGTATGAAGCAAGACGGACTGCCGATGTTGGTTCAGAAGAGTCTCAAAGCCCATACAACACTGTGGATCCCACACCGTCCTATCCAGATACCGTTGATATACACGACCTCAAAAAGACATACCTCGACACTAGTCGACCATTGTTCGAACGATACCGGGCCTTGTTTACTCTGCGAAACATTGGTACACCCGAGGCCGTCGACATCATATGCGCCGGATTCTTTTGTGGCGACGATGATTCCGCTCTGTTCAAACACGAGGTGGCTTTTGTTTTGGGCCAAATGCAAGACAAATTGTCCAAAGAGGCACTGACTAAGAAGTTGGCCGATCTGAAGGAGAACGAAATGGTGAGACATGAATGTGCTGAAGCACTGGGATCCCTGGGAGAATCGCAAGTGATTCAAAGTTATCTGAAAGATGCATCGAGGATAGTGCGTGAAAGTTGTGAGGTTGCTCTCGACATGGCCGAATATGAGAAAGACGAGTCTCAGTTTGACTTTCTAGGAAAATAAACCGTAACCAGAATTCAGTCCCTCGGCCAGTTGTACAGCATAGACTATCTCATCTTCTGCGTAGTTGAGGCTCTTTAGCCATAAATCGACATTCTTTGTGTCACTGCTGAGACAATATTCGTAGATAATATATATAGATCTCTTGAATACAATGCATCGAAGATCCATGTTTCGGCACCATTCATCTTTAGAATTGAACTGCATCAAAAAACGAACGAATCTAAAGGTGACCGTACGCTTCCTATTCAGGTCGTACAGTTACTTTAAGATGTGTCATCTGCACAGTCTCAAAGCAGTCCATCTCATTCGTTGTAATCTTGATTAGCAAACATACTGAAGGGTTATACAGAATAAGGATTTATCAATGCTTGTAAAGACCTCTCCGTTCCAATAAGTATCGACCGAATTAATCTATGAGTTTATAGCGGAGTATACTATTGCAATTTATGCTTCTGCGGCTAGTGTTAGTGTGAAGAGTCAGGACAGAATATTCCAAGTTAGACAAACTGTTTGTTTTAACATCAAACAGGTGAGCTGACTCATGTGACTGCAAATAGGCAAAGTGCGTCGGATATTCGGTCGTTTTTCGTCTAGGCAACAGTCTCTCATCTCTGTAGCACAAAATCCTTAATTGATAAGAAAGCTGTGTGTTTGTGACAAACTGTCGGCTGTTGGCACAAGTCAGCGCACGTAAATTACACAAGGTTAAGCTTGATGAGCGCAAAGCTAAAATACGGGATACACATCTGTAAGTCACAAGATCACAGCGAATTCTATGCCACGCGACTCAACGTTTGAGACAACTTACATTAGATGACGACATCGACAAGAAGAAGAAGGAGAAGAAGTGTCTTCATTGAAGACTCCTCAACAAGATCTTGAGATTGTAGCTCAGAATAGCTAAAGAAATGCAGTCATAAGCTTTGACTGCCTGTGAACATAAGGAAGCGTTCTGTTGCGTTTGTTTTTACGGTCATGCTCGATTGAATGATCAAAGTTGATCATGAAAGTCTCAACTTGACGAAGAATTTTAATGCCGCGACAGTGAGCCTTGTGTTTGTGTGTAACTAAACAATTATCTCGATAGTGCCTGTACTGTGTGTTATATGCTTATGCTTTCAGCAGCAGTAGAAACGGCCGAGATACAATATCTTTCGTGATATTGATTGCAAATAAGAGACGATATTGTCGGTTGTTTGCCGTGGCCACTATCGAATGCAAACGAACGAGCAACAAAGTTCATCAACACGCCGTGCTCCCATCAAGTGATATATCGATGTGATTCGAGATCACACGCATACAGTCCGCAGGTAGTTAAAGCCCAAGAATTTTGTAATTAGAGAGACATTTGAGAGCTCTCAGAGTCCATAGTGTGTCATTGTATGGTCGTCATATCGTTACATACAGCTACCATTACCAGTTTATAAATTGACAACAACCGACAATGGCCAAGAGAATAAATACTACACAATACTCATGCATTCCTCAATTGACAGTTGTGTCATTGTTATTATTGTTGATAACACTTGTAGCTCGTGACTCACACTCAATCACTCACACATCAGGCACTCAAATAATCACAGATGACAATCCCAGACAATCAGCAAACAGTGCAGTCGACAATTCGCGACGTTTGGAGGAGAGACGTCTTGATAGTAGTCGTGACACAAATCATTATGAGGCTCCGTCCGACGAGCAGCCCGCTCGTCGTCGCACGTCACAACAGCAAGCAGCTCAGCACCAGCAGCAACAACACCACAATCACAAAAATCTGAATCAAAATTCGAACACCCAAAATGAGCCACCCAAAACAGAGGAACGACTATTGATCAGCATCAGCAACGAAGATCGTGACACTCGTTTGCCCGATCAGCCCTACAGTGGTGTGTCGTCGCTAAGTTCCGGTGCTCGTCGGCCAATTGTGATCGCTATCCAAGATTCGTCGTCTCACAACGATCACCACCATGACAAGCATACCGGCTCATCGGCTTCGTTGATTCCGGCAGTTGTTGTGCGTCCATCGGGTCAATCGATTGTGATATCAACAGGTGGTGATAGCAGTTATCAGCGCTTGCCTCCCACTAGTCAGTCATCGTACGGTGGCGGTAGCGGCGGTAGTTTGCGTCCACCCTCTAACGAGCCACTGCCACATCGGCCCAGCAGCTTGTCGGGCGGAAATGGCCGACCGGTAACATCTTCTGAAAATTTGCCTCCAATTGACGACCCAATCGACTCTTACGGCTCTACTTATCCTCGTCCACCTCACAGTTCTTCGCACGGCGGTCAGCCATTGTCAACAGGAAGTGGGTCATCATCATTATCATCATCTAGTCAGAGTCAGCGTCCGCAGCACTTAACCTCACGCCCACCGCCACCTCAAGACGACCGACCACCTTATGATGAGCCATATCGTCCTTCGTCGAGTCAATTGGGTCTACCCTCGGGACCGTCACGTCCACCAATTGGTCAAGGAGGAGGAGGGGGAGGCTCTTCATATGGTGACGATCAGCGTCCGCGTCTCAACGATCCCTCTTGCGGTTTAGTTTATGAGACCAAGATTGTCGGTGGCGAGGAGGCCGATCCCGAGAATTACCTGTGGATGGCAGCCATCATTAAGGCCAAACAAGCGAGCGCTACCAGCGAAGCGCGACCATTCTGTGGCGGTAGCTTGATTACAAATCGGCACATTCTAACAGCAGCACATTGTCTTGAGGGCTTGGCCCCACGAGATGTGCTCGTTCGTTTAGGCTCGTACGATTTCGAAGATTCGGCCAGCTCATCGTCGGGCGATTATGCTGTTGATCAATTCCGAGTGCCTGCCGAGTATAGCAAAAAGACGCACGTTGGCGATATTGCAATTATGCGCCTCAAAACGCCGTTGGCATCTACAGAGAGCTACAAGACTGTGTGTATGCCACAGCCGCGACGCTCCTATGTTGGTTCACTGGCTACAGTGATCGGTTACGGAACCCAGAGTCAAAGTTTCAGAAAGAATGCACTGAAATTGCGCCAGGTTACGGTGCCAGTTTGGGAGAATAGAAAATGTGGCCAGGTATACAAGAAAGAGCTCAACGAATCGTTTCTGTGCGCAGGCTACGAGGAGGGCGGCAAAGATGCGTGCCAAGGCGACTCAGGTGGACCTCTGATGGCCGAGGGACCTAATCAAAGGCTCATGGTTATTGGCGTAGTGTCACACGGCATAGGCTGTGGCGCTGTAGGAATTCCAGGCGTAAGTTTACAACTGACGTTTGCACTTTATTCTTTTTCTCTTTATTTCAATTTTACTAACTTCATAAATATATTTATCACGATGATCGTTCCACTCTCACATATACTAGGTCTACACAAGGACGTCCAATTATCTTGAATGGATTGAGAAAAATACTCGAGAATGACATTGCGCGTCGCACCCATTGAAAACTTATTGTCACTTGAAGAATGTGGTGAAGTTGAGTCAAATAATACAATTTTTCATAGAATTTTTACTTGTAAATACAATCTTTTGAAAAAGCAAACTTGATTGCTAGTAACTCTCGCTTGTACTACTGCGGCTGCAACTTTATGGCTGCTGTGTTTCAGACAATCGATCATTAGTAGTTGGTGATCGCAATGAATCAAGACAGAAATTAATAATGAAATTGTAATTTTTAATTTCTTTTGGCTAGCTCACATTCTCATCACTTTTTCCACTTTCGTTCTTCCATTTACACAAAACATCTATAAAGTTACATACTTTAATGTTATGATTATTCACAATTCAATCGTTTTAGGTCGTCAATTCTATCATGACAGTCAATTGTATAGACGAATGGGTGATTTGTTGTGCTTGTTGTTGCCATTACCAACACTGGTTGTTGTCGAGCGTTGCGCCCCCGAAATGGGTGCCCTCCGAGATGTCATGACCACATGAGACACTGGCATGTGTGGAATAGGATGCGGAACACTAGTGCTTGTGCGCTGAGGTATTTGACTGGTGGTGATGCTAGAGGACGACGACGATGACAATGACGACACTTTGGCGGGTGATACAGAATTGATATTGCGCGAGCGCACCGCATTATTGTCTTTGTACTGTCTCACTTGGTTTTGATTAGAATTCATTGTCAATTTCATTGGAACGATCGAAGATGATGGCTGCTGTTGTGCGTTGGTTGTAGTGATGGCTGAAATTTGCCTTGAAGATTTGGCGTCGATAGGTGCAGGTGCGATAACGTTTGCTGTTGGGCTACCTTTTGAACTACTCGATCCTTCACTCACGCCGCCCTGACTAATTGTAAACGATTCCATTTTGCGTATACGAGCGCGCACATTGCCAACAGGAATCTCCTCGTCATTGTTGTTGCTGTTGTTGTCATTGGTGTTGGTGTCTGCGTTTGTGCTGCTTTGATTGACACTGTTACTGCAGCTACTGGCACGTGGCACACAATTAATTGGCGCCGAATTGTTGATAGTCAAAATCACGTCCCCATCTGGCACGAAACGCGAACTGCTAGTGGGTCGCGACACTGCGCCGACGCCCATTTTATGTTGTTGTTGCATCACAGATTTTGATGAAAAGTTGTTATTATGATCTCTCGATGACTTTTTAACGCCAATCGATGCTACCGAATTATTGTTACCTGTCGACGCTGCTACTGTTGTTATTGTTGTTGTTGTTGCTGCTGCTGCTGCTGCTGCTGTTGCTACTGATGACGACGTTGTTGGTGAAGATTTGGGCGACAATTTTGGTCCGGCACGCGCTTTGTTGGAATTGAATATGGCAGATAACGAGGGTGACCCTTGGTGTGCTAAATCATAATTTGTTTTGGCCATTTGATTGCTAAGTAATTGCTGCTTGCTACCAATGTTGTTGTTATTGTTGCTGCTGCTGCTACCATTGCTGTTACTATTGCTATGAATATGAACTCTCTCGTTATCATTAACTTTTGTTGTTAGTGTTTTTGGTGAGACAATATTCCTATTATTGGAAGGCTCGGCTTGTTTTGCATTGTCCACGAAAACGAGAGGTTTTACCGCTAAGCCGTTTGTGGATACCGCCGTTGGTGGCTTTTGTGCTCCAACAGCAACAGATTGTGCAGGTGAAGGTGCGACTGGCGTCACAGTCGGTACTCCCAGAAAGGACGGAACTCGATCATCATGTTTGGGCGAAACAATGGGCTTGATCTCAATGTCAATATCACTTGGCTTGCAGAGATTTGAACCTTTACAAACTGTCGCTTGTGACCTCGAATTATTCGGACTGTTAGTTTGCTTGTTAGATGGTTCCATCGCAGCAGTTTTAGCTGGTTTTAGCTTTTTGATTATGTCATCAACAGCCGGTGTGGCCAGGTCAGGCAATTGAGTGATTGTTACCTGAGTCTCCTTCTTGGTGTCGTTGTATTTCGTTTTTTTCGATTGGCTATCATTGAAGTTCTTATCGCCGGCCGCTTTTTTCGATCTCCGAATACTGTTGGCTCGCGCACCAATCACAGGTGCAATACCGAGCTCAATATTGTGATATTCAAACTCACTGCTCACTGACGTAATCGATGCAGCCTCCGAGCAGATTGACATTGTTTCATTATCACTCAAATCGGCATTGTTTCGGTTCTGATCATCAGCGTTAATAATTATCTGTTTGTTATTATTGCTCGATTGTGTCTCGTTTAACAAATTGTGTGCCCGTCTGTTTGTTGATTCGTGGTCGCCGATATTATCTTGTTCGTCAATAGGAGAACAGAAATCGAACACACCAACTTTGTCAAGGAATTGTTGCAAACTTTTGCTCGGATGTCTCGGTTGCGGTTGCGGTTGCGGCTGTTGTTGTTGTTGTGTTTGCTCTTGATATTGTTGTTGAGGCGGTTGTTGAGCTGCCACACATGTTACCTTTTGCTTGTCCACCGTTGATGATTGGATGTCAGAGGCATCTAAATCAGCAGTGGTGAGGTTTTGTGTAGCAGATTTAACGATCGACTGCAATGTCGAATTGTTTGAGCTCAAAATGGTCCACATTGTCGGTTGTTGGTTAATGTTGGCTTTACTTTTCTCGATATTGCACTCGACAGGTGAGTAATTAAACTGTTGCACTGGTTGCGCCGACATTGGCCGACCGTCATCTTTGATATTTTTGTCTACCAAACGTGTCAAGGTGTCGGGTGCCTCTTTGACAGATGGCATCATAAGTTGTTGATGATGATGATATGATGACGATTGATGATGCGATTGATCTAAGTGCATCATCATTGCAGGTTTATTCATAGACGTCAGCGATGCCAATGGCACAATAGACGCCGGTCGAGATGTTGCACCACTTCTAACTCTATTGGATGCTGACAACGAGGGATCGATTGATGTGGTGGTGCAGTTTCGATGTGGCACTGCAGATGTTAAGCCCACTGTTAGCGGATTGGTTTGTTTGCTGACAAATGTAAAGTCAGGAAACGATATAAGCGATGCTGAGTTGTGATGATGATGATGATGATGATTCAGCAGATGCATTCCGTTTGATGAAGTTGGACGTGTTGACGATGACGACAATCTAATCGATTTGGTGGCGTAAAGATCGCGAGATTTGCGCCCTAATGGTGACCACGCCATTGAGCTGCCACCGCCGGTGGAACGAAATGCGTGCTGGCCCTTGTGACGTCGGCGCATGGAACGACGCAGTGCCTTACGTATCGCACCGTCGACCATGTACAGCAGCAACGGGAATGTGAGTGCCTCGAATAGGGCCAACCATGCCAGGCTGACGTCCCACATTGAGCTCCAGGTGAGCCACGAATTGCTGGCCATCAACATGATTGCCTGTCGATGTTGGTGTCGAGTAAGGTAAAATAATTGAATAACAAGTAGACGATAGAACAATAATGGTTAATGGTCTTGTAAAATACACTCAGATTTTGCTCGTATTACAACAATAGTTCCAGAAACCAAGACGACAACTGTGTTCACTGCATGAAGCACATATGATATGATGGATCAAGCGAGCTATGAGCCATAGAAATGAGCATTGAATTGATAAAATTTTTCAAAACTTTCTCTTTGATTAAGCAACAGCTATTTCGTTCGATGCATTCAATCAACAGGGACAATCGAACGCCAAAATCAATCATTAGCTTTATAGTTGATTGATGTGACGGAAGTTGAACACACATACACACAAAGGTAACAAGCGACAACATTAGTAGTGTGTGCCGAGCCACACTAAGAAAAAACAGTGTTAAGCAAGTGTAATCATCATATAGCTATAGTAAAGGAACTGAGATATTGTTCAACGAAATATGAAACAGTGTCGGACAATATTTGGTTCATGCTTTGTCGCTGCAGTAAAAATCAATCTCTTTCTCTTGTGCTATGCTATGCCATGTTATGACGATGGACAGTGATAGTGTTGTTGTAAAAACAGGTGACAACATTCGCTAAAGAGAAGCAGGACAGGAAACAATCGTCCAGGTACCAGTATCGGTGCCAGCCATTGCCTGTGGTGGTCAGTGTTGAATCTCATCTAAAAAGCACATCATTTTGAGTTGATTTGTGTGTGTGTGTGCTCACCCTCAACTTCAAGTGCTTTCAGTTTACTGCTGCATGAAAAAAAAGTGACCAACAAATGAATGATGTGAATTGAGTTGGTTCAGTGCCAAGCGCGATGTCAGACGAGCTGTCGATTGCCTACCGGCTTGTTACGACGGCGAGTCTGACGAGCAAGACTAGCTTGTTACGTAATATGACTAGAAATCATAACAACTACACTGCACTGTTGATTGTGTGCGTGTGCGTGTGTGTGTGTGGCCTCTTGTTTTCTCATTTTAATCTGTATTTCTTGTGTATGAGTGAGTGAATTAGATAACACATCGTTGTTGATGAATACATTTCGCACCAACAACGACTCAAAACCTACATAGAGCAGTAACAAATAATGAGATCAGTTGTTAATGATTACGCAATCATTGCTATTTGATTGAAAAGAGATACAGGAATGAGAAACTGGATCAATGATCAATCAAGCTACATGAACATGAAAAAAGCAAACCCTTGAGCGATGCAAACATTCATAAATGAGAAAATGATGAAAATATGAAATATGAATGAAATTGAAATTTCAAAAGTTGTTAAAGTTATTGATTGTAGAGTGTAAAAGGTTGTTTCTTTGCACGAAAACACGGAAACGCGTATTCATAGCGATGATGACAACAACAGCAACAGCAACAGCAGCAACAACATCAAGATAAGCATTGAGGAGTTTGAGATATATTGATCCGATTGTCGTGCAAAACAAATTCTTTGAGAAATTTCTATTTGTTCGGTTTAAATGTGTAACAACATCATCAACCTTTTAGCGCTTTCTCCATTGCACGCTTTGCCATTTGCATGTCATCTTCTAGCTGAATCTTTCCATTCATTCGATATCGTATTCATGATTGTGATTGAGTCGTGTCGTGAACAGCAGCACCTGACATCGCTGGCTGGCTGGCTGGCTGGCCGGCCAGCCAGCCAGCCAGCCAAAACGATGTGCAGTGATAGTTTCACGAGGGAGTTAAGAATTCAGGATCTACTAGAAACGATCTGTAATAACGAGACGTAGCGTTGGCCTATGAAAAGAAAACATCAAAGTAATGCACGACAGATAAAAGACAAATGAGCGTGTGTGGGCCGAGTCTGACAACACACTTGTAATAAATAATATCAAATGATACGTGCACATTAAATTATTATTATCTCGTTTGTTTGTTTGTCTGTTGTTGTTGTGAAAATCAAATAAGAGATTCTCGATTTGACGAGCGGGCGAGCGAGCAAACACGAGTTTGCATTAGCATTTCAAGCACATTGCAACTTGAATTTACATAAGAAAGTCTGAGAAATAAAAATTAATTTCAACGGAGAAGAACTGTGCGTTTGTGTGACTATCGTTGTAATAAGCAAGTGTGATTGTAAGTTATGCCAAACAGCGTATCGTCGTGCTTGATGTCCAGAAAAGACATGAACGCTCATGTGACGCGCTCAAGCTTGCCAGATGGAGCGTCTGAGTTTGTGCCAAACAGCTTGCCCGTGGGCCACTAGATGTGCAATGAAATGTATCGACATATTGACTGACTGACCGAAGTCAGTTTTGTTCGCTTTAATAGTGGCACGAATCTCAAGCAAAACGATGTCTCAAACGAACGAAATAGCAGAAAGATGGCTAGCTGGCGAGCGACGGCGACACATTACAAATTGATGGGCCCTCGAGGCTAATATTACCAATAATAATCATAATAACAAATTGTGTGTAGCTTACAATGATAGCATAGCTGTATTTCATTTTGCTTTCTCTTAGCGAGATCGACTGACATAGGTTGCTGACCAACAGTGTGAGAGTAGTCAAATGTGATTAACAACAATAATTTGTAGCAAAACTGTAGCCGCAATACAGTGTCATTAATACTGTGTCTACATGTGCTGGCAACTCTTGGGTGCCGACAGATTTGTACTTTAGATCGTTCGATTATTGTTGCATAATAATTACACTTGTTGTTCATATACAAACTAGATCATTATTATTATCGGCATGCCCATCATTGAACAACTTGTGCTCTCACATAATTGCATGTGAACACACGCACACACATACTTATAGTTGCTATGCAAATGGTTGGAGTCGAGAGGAAGACGGATCGACACGGACGCTCGATGGGCCAAATTAATTGAGGGTTGAAAATTGTTTCAACACTTCTCACACAAAGACAGCGATATTTTACGCGATAAATGAAAAACAAAGATTGCGCACACATCGGATTGTGAATGTTCATATTGATTAATCGATTTTAGCTTTGTCCATCCATGTTATAATTGAATTAATGATTATCGATGTATTATAATAGATTTTGCGATCGAGTGTAATTCTGCGAGTGCAATTTTTCTCCAAAAAACTTATATTGGGAACTCATTTTGTCTCCAAGATGATGATCGTGATGAACCTCTGTGCTGAACTGACTATTAGATCGCCGGGGAACGTGTTTTTTTCTACGATTTTGCGGTTTCTTTGCGGTAGTTCATATCGCGTGTTAGACGTACGTGCGCGAGCACCTATGAAGCGCAAAACGACCACATAAACGAGAAAATGTGCAAAACCTGCCTGCTTGGTTGGTTGGTTGGTCACTGCTAAGCAGGCTGGTTGTTATAAAAATCGAGCCAGTGACTCTGGCACTTGCACCACATGAAAGTCTTAATTAATCACTGCAATAGCAATGTGAAAGTTACAACAATTGAGTGGCAATTCATATCTAAATATCTGTACAGTAATTGTTCCACATTTAGATTGTCAAAAATTCTAGTCTATTTATCATAGAATAAAAGAAAGAGACTCTCTTTAAGAGAGTGATAATTCTAGACAAAGGGGCGAGAGACAGCTAGACATGATGAAACGAGACGCCACAAGACAATTTCGCAAGTTCTAATGCAACAATAGAATCACTGGTTGTTGTAGTGCACTTGTTGTGATCGCACTACAATAAGACACCATTTTTATTATTATTTCCATTTCAATTGCAGTGCAGTGTATCGGACAAATGCATTGCACTCACAGGTAGTGAGTCGAATGCATTTGTCGTTTGGCCAAGTGTGTGCATTCAAGTGCACCGCAAGCATGCATGAGAACATGTGAACAGTCAGTCAGTCAGCACAAGCGAACCATGCGATGAGGCTAGCGAATGGCATGGCATCAAGCTTGGCACGCCAACTATTAAACTATACAGACACCTACACAGCTGCCTACACACCACACATTCTTACACAAACGTTGTTATGTACCAGGACAGTTGTGTGTGTGTGTGTCATGATCACACAATTGTTGTAGTCACAGTCAACAGTAGGCTGTTGTGTCAGTAAGCAAACTGAAATAGTAACACACAAAGACTACTGTGACCTTGATTTTCGTTGATTCGATTCGAGTGCCGAATTTTTCTTGAGTTGTGTTCTTCAAATCTCAAGTCTCGAGAGTTGAATCGAATCGAATCGAATTGAAACGATACGAGCCGAATCAACTCGAAAGAGTCGAGAGATCGCAGCCAATAAAGCCGAGTCGAAGCCGAATTAAAATTGAATCGAATCCAATAACAGTCGCTTTGTGTACACTTGTTGGCTGGCAAGCCGCTTGGATTGATTGCGTCGAGTCGGCTGGCTAGCTAGCTCGCTCGCTTCAGTTATTGTTGATTGCATTGCCCGACGTTGGCGTCCCGATGAATCATGACGACATTCATTGCTCTGAGGATCATCACATGCCATGTGGAAACACATAAATGCAACAACGAGTGCTCAACAAGTGTGGCTAGCCCATTACATTCACGTACAATGTGAACAATGCATCAATCCGCACAATGTTATTCAATGTGAATGTGGCCCATTACACACATTTTGACTGAAGATACCAACAACAACAACAATGGTCAGCAAGCATTCAGCATCAACGAATTATATTTCACGACGGTGCTCTTTCTCCAATTCTGATTTTGATGGCAAGCTAGCACATTGTTGCAATTTGTGACTGACTGACTGACACAATAACAGGCAGGCTGACTTTGACTCACTTTGCAACTTTGATTTCGACTCTTGACTTGGTCAACGCCTAATCTAATTCTCACTCTAATTCTAATCCTCTCTGAGGAATTCTCCTTGTGAGCCTAGCACACAATATAGTCGCATAACAACATAACAAACGAAATTTTATGATATGTACGGCTTGCAAAATTAAAATACAATCCAATCTCTCTGTCTACTTTTTGCAAATTTTTTTGATCATTTCTTTCATCAAAATCTGTAGTTATATTTTCTTCTTCTTCTTCAGAACTGTATTAATTTACACTCTGACCACTGACATCGACACACATTATACAGTATATCTGATATCAGTAAGACATATAAACAAGCTAGGAAAGCTTGCTATCATTGGCAAGCAAGCGAGTGAGCAAGTGATGAGCTGAAATAATAATGTGAATTTGATGTGAAGAGTTCACAACAATACGACAATAATAATAATAATAATAATAATGATAGTAATAATAACAATGCGATAACAATGACCGAAGGTGATAGCGAGCAATATTATGTTAACTTCGTAAGCTCGTGTTTCTGCTTATCATCGTAGAATAGAATAGAACATCATCGTAGTTAGTAAGACATACACAAACGCATCTTTCATGTCACGTTAGCGCTCGATATGCTATTCTAGCTGGTCATCTTCTCTATTTCTATTTTATGCATCTCGTGATTGCCATAGATCCACTGCCAAAGAATATAAATCCATAGAGTGAATGGATAGTGCTATCAAGTCTGCTATAGAGATTTATAATTTGAATATTTTTAACTGATGGTAAATCACATTCACGCTCTTTTGTTATGCACAAACAACACACACACACACACACACTAACAATAACAATAACAATTGAACGTGACAGATCAAAAAAAAGCTCATTTGAATTTGAAAATTTAGCATTTTTCAGCATGGTAATTGATTCGGGTTATCGTGCATGCTCGAGCGAACTATATTGCTCGAGATTGTCCACAAGATCTGCTGAGAGACACTCATCACGTACAAAGGTTAGACTTTAATCTTTAATTGGTAGTTGATTGCTTTGACGATACGAACATTGTTCAAACTGAACTGATTAGTTCTGTTGCTCAGACAACAACCAAAGACAGCAACATCAATATAGAATTCATGTGCATATAATAAGAAAATATTTCATCATTTGCATTTGATGCAGGAAGATCTTCGGTCCGAGTTCGTAACGAGTTGATCTGTAACTTGTCGACAATCACACAAAACTGCTATCAACTCGACGCTTGATCGACAAAGACCTGAATTTACTGCTTCAACTTCAAGCTCTTTCCTGATTTATTTCGGAAAAATGTTTGAATGCTATTTTTATCATTACAACGATTTGTATTCATTACTACATTTATGTATTCATCATTTAATGGTCGGCAATTTAGACGCTGCACAACGTAGCAGAATGTAGAATCTCGGAGTTAGCAAGCGAATTCATTTCTAACGTGTGCTCGCTCATTCGTGCCAGCCAACACTCATGCCAACCAAACGAATGACTTCGACGTCGAATGATTTGAAAGATCAACGACGTTGGACAACATTTCAAAGAATCTCAACAACACAAACATAAAGGATAAGCATAAGTTAAAAAATAGCTCTCACTCAAGCTGCTGTTAGGTGCATATTAGCCATGATTGCTAGTTAGACTGTTGACCGGTGACTGTGTTCCTGCAAAGGATGAACGAACGTCACGTCGGTGTGCACAATAGAGCGCTTGACTTTGTTGTGCAAGCCACAGAACAAGCAAAGGCCATGTTGTGTGAATGCTGAATGATATTCAAACAATAACGATAATGATAACAATGGCAACAGCAACTAGCTCTTGTTGTTGCTGCTATTGTCTGGCTGCAATAACAGACACTTGATTTGGTTGGAGGTGCGCTTTGTTTTTGCTCGGCAAACAGACACAAATTATGACTACGAATGGTCGTGTTCGAACGATTCCGAGTCTGTCGAGTTTGTTAAGACACTCAACTAACTTAAGCTACTGTTATCAAGATGTAGCTCGGTTAGATTGTGTAGATGAAGTTCCATGCTCAACTAAGTTGATGACTTTGAAGGCCACACACACACAGAATAGAGGCAACGGCAATACAAAAGAAGCTGGCAATCTTTATGCAAGTTGTGGATGCTTTCTCTTTGGGTTTTCTTCAAAAACAAGCCAGACAATAAGCACCTAACATAATTAGCTTCAATGTTTGCCTCAATTACAGCACGCTCACGAACCGACCGACCACCAATAACACCAATCGACAATCAGACAAAGCAAGCGACAATCGAAACGAAACAAAACGAAACGAAAATGCAACAAGTCGTCTTCTTCTCTTTCTTGCAGTTGCTGATAATTATAACGGACGCACGATTACGCGATTGTCGGTTTTGTTTTTCCTTTTACTTTCTTTTCCGTTGTCGTTGCATTGCAAAAGTTAGCAAAGGTAAACATTTACTAGTGTAATTAAACAGTCGTATGTTGCGCTAATGTGTAATCAGATGATATCCTCGCGCGGCATACGAAGCATACAATGTGCACAAGATGCACGCAGACATCAACCCATCTACACCAGCGTGATCGGCGTCTTAGTTTTGTGAGATTATATTTTCTTGCTCACCTCATTCACTCACAGTCAGTGTATCTGTTGAATTGTACAGTTGATAGTAGTGAAAGCTAGAAATGCTCAAGACAAAATGATGATGATGATGGTCCGGTTAGAATGCCGAGTTGCAGTGTCGAGCAATTGCCATCGACATTAGCCAGAGAGATCGTCTGTCCGTTATTTCGCTCATGAGGCACTACATCGGTTGTTATCGGACAAGTTTTGCTTTTCTTTCTTTCAGCTGGCAGGCTCAACTCAACATCGATCGAACGAACGAACCGACCATACAATTTGTTGTGCTACACCACATACACAGTACAACAGTATGAGAGGGCAACAGTATGATCAGCCTCAACGATATAAACATCAGCTAAAGCGCTAACAAATGCTAACTGATGCTCGCTTGTTGTGTGATCAACACAACAAGTGTATGTATTTATGGCATCACCTCTGGCGCACACTACATAGGACAAACGTAGTCACTCAACTGCACTCGGCGAAGCTATCTAAATGAACATTAAATAATAATAATAATATTTTCTCCAGGACGTTCTCTATATCTCGTTCTCGTTACGTTCCATAGTGAAACACTGGATAGAATGAGAGAAAGAGCGAAATTACATGACATGGTGTGGCATCACTTTTGTATTTGAATTGACCACACTAGCAAAGTTTGCTGCTAAGCAAACACTAGCTAACGTCTCAAACATTGGAATATGTTTGGTTTGGCTGTGTCTGGCTGAAATGTTGACAGAGAGTTTAGATATGTTGCTAGCACATATTACGTCATTTATTTTATTTTTTCGTAACGAGTGACAGTCAACAGACAGACTCACGTAACGGTCAACTTGCAACGGCAAACTAACTCCAGCATCATGTGTTATACTTAGGAATAGGAATAAAGCCATTTGATGCTGCTGCTCAATGTTCAATGCTTGCTTGATATGTTTGAAGCTCTTGTCGCTACTTTTATCACAATCTTGTCGCTAGAGGCAACATGATCACTTCTATGCGAGCACAGTTTGTCCAGCTCTCAAACAGTAATAAAGAGTATATAAAGAGTATATAAAGAGAGTTAGCAAAAGTTTAGCAGAAAAATGATCGCATCAAATGATCGCTTATTCTTCGAATCTGTGTGTTGCTATATGAAATATAGCTATATTTCATTCAATGCAGCGTGTGCTCACAATCATTAGCTTCATAGGCTTCTCTCTCTCTCTCTCTCTCTCTCTCTCTCTCTCTCTCTCTCTCTCTCTCTCT
>JAIFTH010000755.1:0-17252 GCA_019968535.1 Fragariocoptes setiger | reverse complement strand
TGTGTGTGTGTGTGTGTGTGTGTGTGTGTGTGTGTGTGTGTGTGTGTGTGTGTTATTGACCTATTCATTCATTTGAGTGAGTGTCCGGCTGGCTAGTTTGATTATTTCAGCTTGATTCCAGCAACAAACATTTATTTCTCTGACTGTCTTCAAGTTTGCTCTCAATTGACTTGAGCCACTGACAAATGCGAATGGAACAGCAATAACAGCAAGTTACTCTTTCTCCCTCGCGTTGTTGACATGCATTTGACACCCAACGCTTAGTCTATTGAATCTGGACGCTGTCCGAGTGCATTTGATACCATTGAGTAGTGATTGGCAACTGTCGACTGCCGACTGCCGAAAGAGTTGCTCACTCGAAGTAATCATTAGAGGCTTGTATGAGCGGTGGTTTAATCGAGGTTTAACGTACAAGACGCTAGCTGGTATTGCGTCAATTGTGTGTGTCGATGACAACAATAACATCATCACTAACATCGTCGGCACAGCCAATCGTTTTGCTCTATTTAGCTTGTCTTGTTGTTTAGCCACACAAGCTTTGTTTGACTTTGCTTTGCTTGTCTTCGCCTTGCCTGCTTTGCTTTGCTTTGTTTTGCTTGGTGTTCATACAGCAAGTCAACATCGTTCAGCAAAGAACAGCACAAATAGCCGGCTAGCAAACGCATAAACAAATTGAGTTGCAGTGTGAGCACACTGCAACTCACAGAGTGTTCACAAACAGACCACTCTAATGAATCATTCAATCACGCAATTTGTGTGCCGAGAATGGCGAAAATAGCGATAAAGTGAGGACCTCTTAGAGCAGCAGACATTGACAAGCAGACGCTTAGACAGACACAAGTTGTGCAGAGACTGTCTGTGATAATCTCTCGCCGAGAAAGCAAATCACGCAGACCAATGAATGAACGGATGGTAGCTGGTGGTCCTCATAATTGTCGCTGTTGTCGTCTTCGTCCTTTGTTACAGTTGCTATTCAGAGACGAAAATAGTACGAATAGAGGTACAACGTCGCTTGCATATGACGATCACGATGGTTGAATGGTGCGTTTCTCGTCTCGCTCAGCGACACACACGCACACAACAACACACGTGCAAATTAATCAGCGACACCAACTGACCTTGTCTTATGAATGTCGCTGCCAATGCTGCTACCATCACCGCCGCGTTAATCTCAATCCCATCAGCGTCACTCATTCATTTGGCGCGTGTCAAACTCACACTTGCTACATTCTCTTGTTCACACGCGAACACATGCTCGCACATACTTCTAGCGGCAAGCGGCTGGGGCCAGAGCGCAAGAGCAAGACAGATGCCAAATTTTGCATCGGCTCATTTCTTTCACTTGCTGAGCTTGCTTACAAACTTGGCTCTTTTTTCGATTTGCCTTTAGCACTTTTGCTTTCACGTGCACGCCCACGCACATTACATTGTATCACATGGTCATAGCTTGCGTCACAAGATGCGTCGCAGATGAGTCGAGTTGAGGTGTGCCAGTGCATAAGTGTGAACGAAAGCACGCAAGTACGAGAATGGGTACGCGTGTGTGGTGAAAGTGCACACGTTGGCAAGTGTCGCCGGCACCCACTAGCACATGCCTTTGCATGTCAGGCACGTGACGCACGTAACTGTGATGCACGTGAGGACGTAATACACAGAGACAACGACTACGGAGATGACGACTCGTAACAACTCTACGATAGCGGTATAGTTTGAGGAACGAACTCACGCACGTACGCCCACAGGCAAATTGTTGGGTGCTCTACTGCTACTCTGTTGCTCCTCGAAGTATCTACGTTTGAGTGGCAACCCAATGTGAGACACTACTCAATGTTCAATCCTAAAGTTGCCATGCTGCATATCATGTGAACTTTATACACATGATTTCACGCGAGGAGTTATCTCATTTAAGTTATAAAACAACTAGTTTTGTATTTGATGATATTGATGAATGACTTTGATGTATCTGATGTGCATATTTGATGAAGGGTACATGCACTCCATTGATGAGACGCTGCTTTATCTTCCAACTATTCAAGGCCGAAAGTGGGCAGGACACCAAGAGGGCAAGCGGTAGCAGGGCGCAAAGAGAGAGAGAAAGGGGTGAGGCGAGGGAAACATTTGTCGTTGGCCTAAAATAAATTCTATTTTTTCTCAAACGGGGATCTCGAGAAAATCTCATCGACGACATTTATCGAGAAGCCTCATGAATGTTGACTGTCGTGGAACAACGAGTTAAATGTCAGTTTCTCGACAACACTCAATGCGTGCGTAAACTATTGTTTGTCTATCCGAAGAGCTCGCCAAAGTTGTTGGACGAAAATCAAACGACTGCTGTTGATTGATGAGCGTGCACTGCATTTCTTTGGCAGCTCGCACTTGCTCCTCAGTTTATTGTTTGACTCAACTCAACTGCTTGAGCAACTACTGCTCTTTATTTGCTGTTTGGGCTGTTTAACAACCTTGACCTTCAAAGGGGCGGCATCTGAATGAAATGGGCGCCCACTTCAACGAATCCAATCGAATTGAATTGATATCCGACAGAGACAAATGTGCTGTCGTTGTTGCTGTTCTCTCGAAAAGTCGATGTTTAATTTCTTCTTCCGTTGAATTCATCTTTTTATCAAGTTGGATTCGTCACTCTCTTGCTGGTCGCCGTTATTTTTGCTGTTACGAGGATACAAACAACCGAACCAATGATCAAGCTAGAGCATTCAGAGGGACAGAGAGGAGAAGCCTTCACTACAAATGAAAAAGTAACCACTTCGACGTTGAGTTTGTTACTCCCTTGTAAGCAGAAATATTGGCGAAAATTATGATAGGTGCTGCAACATTATGCACTAAATGCATGGTAGGCAGTGCCTCGTGTTGCCATAGGGACACATTCACACCTACACCTACCCAAAAGCCCGCTATAGTGGCTGACATGAGCCGCAAGTAACATTTGGCTCTAGTGGGTTGGTGAAAATGTGCGTTCTTGGAGCAACAATGGTTGCCGAGCTTGCCACTTGACAATGCTCGTTTGTCTCGATTCGACCGAAATCGTTCGTTGACTCGATTGCTCGTTGATAGTCGTTGATTCACTGAATGAGTCCCATTCATCAAGTCTCTACGCAGCAACAACGCAAACTGCGACAACAATCTAGTCAAGCAATGGCCTAATTGGGTCTCGTGAGTGGCTAGCCTACGAGAGGCGGAAGGAGAGAGAAAGAGCGTTGCACTCGCGCAGCAGTGAGTTGCATGTCCCAGATGTCATTCCGTGACATGCAGGTGTCGA
The DNA here is from genome assembly GCA_019968535.1 of Fragariocoptes setiger. Classification (NCBI taxonomy): domain Eukaryota; kingdom Metazoa; phylum Arthropoda; class Arachnida; order Trombidiformes; family Phytoptidae; genus Fragariocoptes; species Fragariocoptes setiger. Next base: position 13,978 of record JAIFTH010000755.1, on the reverse strand, counting down.
TGACGACACCTGACAACGTTACAATATCTACATATGTCTACGTAGATTTACGTAGCTGATCGACGCTTAGTCTAAGTAGTAACGAGTTGTCTCTAGCAATATAGACAACGACAAGCTTCATGTTTGTTGTTCTCATAGCGTCCAACTCTCAGTTATCACGCGGCAGAGCAGAACATCTCAGAATTGCGAAAAAGTGCGAAGCAAAACAAAAGACATCGTCAACGATGATTGTCGCCACAACCATAGATTACTTGTCACTTGCACTTGCCCGCCTCTTATTCCTTTCGCTATTCTTTGCCTCGCTTATGCTACTAGTTGCAATGAGAGAGCGAGACAGAGTGGCACGGATTACCGTGGTTCGTTGGGCCACCGACACACGTTAATGTGCGATTCACAAGGTGGATCGCATTGAATAGAGAAAGAGAGAGTTGCAGTCAAGTGCCACTACTCGCAGTAGTAGCGCTCGGTAGCAGTAGCAACAACAATCAGCCATTTATGTTCTTCGCTTTGCTACTTTTGTTCCATGTGTATGAATGTGTGTGTGTGTGTGTGTGTGCGTGCGTGTGTGTTTTGGCCTCACTTCGGTCTAACTCTCTCTCTCATTGCCACTCCCTACTTGCTAGACCTCTCTACTATTGTACATCTCACCTTTACCTTCAACTCGCTAGCTCGCTGGTTGTTGTTAGCGTGCTTTGTCTCAAGCTGCTGCTGTTGCTGCTTTTCTCGGAACAGTTTAGTGTTGGCGCTGGTACTAGTAGTTGTAGTCTGTGCTGCAACTACCAGGTGGACTTGTTGTCTCGATTAGATTAGATTGGATTGGATTGGATTGGATTGGATGAGACGGAATAGAACAGAACTAAACGAGGTGGAGCAACTTCTTCGTCCTGCTCTCTCCTTACATTGCACCACTACTGTTTGTTGCCACATGTAGCAGAATGTACGCTAGCATTCGTGGCCAATCTGCGAGCAACCTTGCTTTCCTCTTCGTGGCTTCATTAGTTTTGCTTTGCTTTGCTTTACTTTGTGAGGATCAGAAACCACTGCTGAAGCTAGGTCAGAGGAGCTAGTGAGGCCAAAGAAGAAGGAGAGAAAGAAGACGCAGAGAAGGCTGAGGCTTAAGATGCAAGCCTTGCGCGATTCACGGGACACATTCATTGCCACAATACAGGCTCTTCTTCGGGGCATATGAAATCAATGCATTGCACGCAGTTTGCCACCTCACTTGCTGAGTTAGCCGTTAGCCGTTAGCTCGCTAGCTTGCCAGTAAGCCCAGCGAGCTGGCGATCTTACTGGATTCACTACAGCAAGCTGTCCTAAGTCTAAGCCCTTAAAATTCGCGCGTATAATGGATGAGCTTACACCCATACGCACACGCACACCCACAAGAGAACGGGAGAAAGATAGTGAGATTGCAGTGCAAAAGAGATCGCATAATGGGGCGAAAAACGTGTAACGATTGGCGCTGACTATCGACTTTATCTAACGCACTCCACTTTCTGTGGAGTCTTTCCCGTGGCCTCGAGCCCCTTGCACACTTCCTTCGAACTTACTTCTATCAGAGCTTATTGGCCCCAACACTCGATGCCCAATACTCAATGCCACCTACTACCTATTACTTACTGCCAGTGATTTCTGTCTCGAGTGCCTTTTTTAGCCTCTACTTCTGTTCTCTTCTCCTCTTTCCTTCTCTGTGTGTGTGTGTGCCTGTCTGTTTCCTTTCGTCCTTCTCGTATGTTTGATTCTGATGAAACTTGACTGCTACCACTGCTGTTATTATTATTATCATTACTTTATATCCACTCGTGGCTCGCCAATAATCAGTAACTCAAGTTCATGTTCACTCAAGCCCATGTTTATGTGCACTTTATTGTGCATACACACCAGCAACACTAACACGGCAGTAAGAGATGGGAAAAGATAGAAAGAAAGAATAAGCACCAAGAATTACGATTTTTCTAAGTGAGCGGATCTCTCGTTCTTCAACCTCGCTACGCCGTATCGAAATTGTTCGTTTCGGAACGCTATTGCCGTTATGTGAATGATTCAAATTGTCGTTTTGAATCATCATAACATCAACGATAATAATAATAATTGTCGCCTCCAGTGACTGCTCTTTCTGCTAATGTCACTGTCTAGACTAATGCACACACACATACACAAGTTACAACAATACTGGACACGATAAAATAAATATAAAAGGCCTAACATATACTTTATTTCTTCCTTCCTCCCTCTCTTTGCTCCTGAACCTTATGCGTGTGTCCCATCAACGCTAACTATTTGATACGCACCCTCACTTCCTGCTCGAATGTCACGAATGCCACAAAAACATGTCATCTTGCATCGAATAACTACCAACCAACGATAAAGTGTTCAAGCAAGGCGACGAAGCAATCAATTGGTATGCCATTCTCGATGGTTCAGTGGAAATACGAGTCGCTCCGGCTGGCCAAAAGGTGAGTCGCTAAACAATGTATTGATTGAGCGGCGGTGGCGGCGGCGAGCAATGGCAATGAGTTCGCTCACGCCATCAACTTACTAGATAGTGTCCGTGCGAGTGTGTGTGCATGTGACTAGTCGAGTCACAAGTTTAGTTCGTTCGCTCAATTCACATTTCACACAATTCGTCTCAGTAATGCAAGTTATGCAAGTCAGACACGTCACTCTTAGTTGCATGTGATGTTTGTTTCATCGATTTTTGCTTCTGCTGAACATCAAGCTCAGGTGCGAACAAAGCGACGCGTCAAAACAACAAGTGTAAAGGTCTGTACACGATGGAATTTTATCAACATGCTGCTGACATGCAAGCAACTCGTGACTTATAATAGTTTGTCATGAATTACTGTGCTTACTTCAAACTCACGTGAATCGCTTATTTTTAACCATTCGAATATCTATAAGAATCGTATTTTTTTTCGTTATTTTCCGACGCGAGTGAGAATCGCGACTGCTACCTCGAAAGACAGAGGGAATACAAACTAGTTAAGGGACCAATTACGCAGTCGTTGATCCTTTATCCAGCGGGATATGAAATAAAGGAGCGTCTATTCGAAAATGAATACACCATGGATTGAACCCTGTCGAAAAGATATTCTGAATTTTAAATAAAATTTGTTCTGAAACCTGTTCAAATTTGCAGTAGTCTAGGGGTGCAGTGCCTAGACAACTGCTGTTCGATTATTCGATACTTTAGATGAGTTTATACCTAATTATCTAACCTGCAAATGAGACGATAGTCAGTTCATTTCGTATTGATAAACTTTTGATGTCGTCCTCGACGAGAGGCTCGCCAGTCGTTAGAGCATGAGTTTATCAATGAGTTGCATGCAGCCTTGTTGCAAGGTGTGCTTGCTGGACGGTGGCTGGTGCTACAATAGATCAATGCACCAATCGGAATACGGTGGTTCGAAAGCTCGAGAAATTATCGAACGGAACAGACGAACGAACGAAAGGTGCCAAACTTAAGCAGTTCACGCTCACCTAGCAAATTTTTTTTCTTGCTAGCTTGAATCGCATCGGAGCGTCTTTGTCAGACAGCTTTGCTAGACAAAAATTTAAACTCCTGAACGACTTAATCCTCGAACCATTTTAGTTGCCGGGCGACTGCCGTGCGTCATGACTGGCCTTGAGTAGAAAAAGAACATATCGTTGTCAGTAGTCGTCGTCGTCTAAATGTCAGTGATTTTTCGCTGCTATCGTTGTTGTTTACACTCTATTGCCCGCATGGTATCATTGCGCATTCGAGCGGCGCCTATATTATGGTCTGTGTATTTACATTCTCATTTGTGTATGTGTGTCTGTCTGTCTGTCAATCTCAATATCTGCGCGCTTAATATTTATGCTTAATAGTTGAGTGATTGTTTCAATGTGCTAGCATATCGAGCATAAGCGTTGCAAGAGCGGTATTGCGTGCTATTGTTGTTGTTGTTGTTAAAATATATACAAGGGATTATGCGGGAAACCGACCTTCATCATGATCTAACTACTACGCAAACTGATGGCCACGCACACACACAAACGCACTATCTTAATGTCGCAATTTTAACTCGCATCAATACCACGTGCACTATCAGCACCAATACGCTATGCGTGAAAGTTTTTACGCTCTAGACATCATTGCAAAGGAGAGCAATCACATCGTAGCATTGCTCTTGATGTAGCTGTCATGTGCCCCTGCCTTCATAACACACACACACAAATATTCCGGTGTTTGTTCTGTGGTGAATCTCTAGTGAAATTCAGACTCGTGTGAGATCAATATCGATACGAACCGTCCAACATTCGTTTGTATAATCTACAAGTATCCCTTAGTATGTGTTTGCACCTTGGAAGGGGGAGGCGAGAAGGGGATGCCACTCTGTGGCCGCCTCATCTGTGCCGTCCAGTGGTCAGCCAATGGACAGTGATATCAAACATTGTGATATTGAGTCGTTCCTCGGGATAATTCTCATTATATTGAGAACATTCTCACTATAGAGACATAGTGATTGCAGAGAAAATTGCGCTGTAGAGATTCTAATTACTGCTCATTATGATAGTAATTAGATTCATTATAACACTAACGTTGTGTGTTACGCTCACATCAAAGACCAACCCAGCTAAATCGGACAATAATTGATAAGTGAAAGTTTAGATTGAACTTTGGCGAGAGTTCATTGCAAAATTAACTTGTTACAATTATCTGGGCGTAACTGAAACGTACATTCAATTAGGTACGTGAAGTGTTGCACCGCTAGATCAATGAATGAAGATTATTGCTCTCATGAAAATGAATTGCCAAGATTATAATTGAATGCAGTCACAAGCTTCCATTGATGAGTTCAAAAGATTGAACATAGCATGAATAAGCATTTGACTTGTACCAAAAAGACCCTTTGATCCTGTTGTTACGCTCTCGGTACTTATTTGAAAGCGAAATGAGATCTATGAAGAGAAAAGAAAAGCCATTCAAATTTAACCCAACCAATGATGATGATCAATTCAAAGCAATTATGAAATAGAATCTCTCTTTCTGAATTAAAGTCTAGTTTTCACTCATAGAGAGCAATATAGTTCGCTTGAGAGTTCATAGAAATCTCACGTTGATGTATAGGACACTCAGAGATTTATCACTAAATGAGTGATCACTCATCTAGTGCTACATAGATCGATTAAATCAAGACTCTTTAGTCCAATGCGAACTCAATGCATGCGTGACAAAGAACGTCTCTCAAAGATCATCATGTGCTCTGAAAGAGCAAACGCTCAATCCTGTCACACCTACGTTGTGGGAGCAAAAAGAGCAGCACCTACAGCAACATGAAATTACAGTACAACAGCGACATACAGTGATTACTATCGATTATTATTACATGTAATAATCAGTTCACTCATGAGTGAATGGATGAACGAGTGAATAATTTTTAATTACAAAGAACAAACAAAACAGAATTCAACATTGAAACAAGGCATTGACACTGTGTGACATGCCTTGTGGGTGTGAGTGCAGCTTGAACAAAGACAACTAAGTGTCTATCCACACTACATTGACACTATAACTTTGTCTATTGACAAAGACCGATAACCGATAAGCAATTGAAGTGCACCAGAATAGTAAGTGCACCTTTGTGTCTATACAATGAGCACACTGAGACTGGCTCTACAGCTGCTGCAGTTAGTGTTAATGGTGCCTGCTTCATCATCGACTGTGATGCACTGTCAATCAACCTGCAACAGACGACAAGCAAATGACGATGAGCGAGTGGAGCCAGAAAGTGTAACAGCTGTCAAGTTGTCGCATTGTCAGTGTCGTCGACGACCACTATCACTAAAAATACCGACTACCTGCTGATGGCTTGAACTAAACGAAGCGCAACTTCAATACCGAATGAAAGTTTGAATATTATTGTGGCAGCTTGATGCTGGCACCGTGTACTGCTAGATTGTCGCACACACACACACACACACACTTACATAGCTGTCTAATTGCACGACACAGACTATGAAAACGTCAAAGTCTGATACGAACACATCCAAACGAAGGATTGTAATAATAAATGATAAACGTTAAACTTTTGCAAGCATAAACAAACTGCCGGCAGTCGCTTAGTTAGTCGCTCATTCGCTCGGTGCCATTGGAGTCCACATAGTTGTTGCTGTTGTTGTTTTACTACAATAATTTGTCGTTCCCTTGTCTGGCGCAGGCAAGGCATACACAAATTGGCGTCGTCGTCGTCGACAACACCACTGACGGTGGCGGCCGCCACTTGAGTGGCACGATAGCTCCCAGCTCACATTGTCCACAATACAGGTGCCCATAGAGAGACACACAAGCAGATAGACAGACAGGCAGACTGTGGCTGCACTGCTGATCATCAATCATTGAGCGGTTCGTACGTCCGTTCGAATGGCACAACATTTGAGCTTGGAATTCGAAAGCGAGCCACGAGCAACGTCTGCTGCTGCCATGTAACGTTTCGAGAGAAAGAAAGAAAGAAAGAAAGAAAGTAAGCGAGCGAGCAACCAAACAGAAACAACGACAACAACAAGAATGGCAACAACAACGACACAGGTGCAAGGAAGAAACACTTGTGCAATCTCGTGCTCATCTGTCTCGTGTGGCATAAGAGCGAGCGAGCGAGCGAACAAACAAGAAGAAGGAAAAAACCAACAAGCTACGAACCAACAGATTCTGAAGAACGATTCGAATGAAAAGTGCAGAGAAATAGTAAAGAGAATATAGAAAAACAAAGCAAGATTAATTTTAACATCACCGACCTAGACGGAGACATTTGAAGTGGTAGGGAAAAACAATCGGCCAAACAAATAATAATACTTGTTATTGTTGCTGTTGTGCACTGAAATAAACCCTGAATCAGGTCAAGTTTTCAAACAGCGAGCTTCGCTGAGGCTGACCAGCCAGTCAATTGAGGCCCAATTGTAGGCCTCAATTGTGAACGAGGAGCAAGCGAGATAGCAAGCAAGCAAAGTGGTCGTCAGGCTGCTCGGAGTGGTCTTTAGTTTCAGTTGATGCAATTATCATTATTGCTGTTGCTGTAGTTGGTGTTGTTGTCATACGAGCACACAATCAATCTATTCGTTGACGTGACATGACGTAACGTGACGCCATATAACCTAACATTACGTATTCTGATGCAACAGCGGTTGACATTAACAGCGGCGCCAGCAGCAGCAGCAGCAGCAGCACCAACAACAACAACAAAAACTCGACATTTAAATATCGAGATCTCCATTGACACATTGCCAGCTTTGGCCATCTCTCGTGTGTCTTGGTGATTCTCTCTATTCTCGTGACACCGAGGGTCAACGAGTAGAGTTTCGCAACAGTCAGAGCCATAAGTTTATTATGTGATCAAGAAGAAGAAGAAGTCGCGTTTCAAAGAAAATGTTCGTGAACGTTTTTTGTGCTAATGAACATTTGTATGTAAGGCCAAGTTTCAGCAGCAACTTCGACTTTGCCTTTAAAGAGGTCACTACTTCTACTTCCTCTTCTTCTGTTTTTTCTCACACTTTAAACTTGACCTTGTTCTCTTTACAATCTGATATCAAGTTAGAGCTCACAGCAGTGCAGTCTACAGCGAGTTGACGAAAAAAGTATCGACAAAGAAAAAGTTGTAAAAAAGAGAGAAAGAGAGCAAGCGAGGGCACAATAGAAGGGCTTCATATTGCGTGACGTCAGTTTGTCCCTGCAGTCGCACTGCACTTGTACCTTTGTGCGTGGGTCCCTTGTGAATGTGCAAGCCTCGCACACGCACACAGCTCGACAGTATTGGCTTGACGCTAAAAATCACCATCGAGTCGTACAGACACTCGCTATTAGCTTGTCAACTGTTTGGCTAGCCAGACAGTCATTGATAAGGCATTCATTTGACAATAGATGCAACGCGTACATTCACACAGCAGTAGAAAAAAGAATGAGCAAGTAAAGTGAGAAGGAAATGAGACAGACTAAGCGAACGTTGAATTGAGCTAACAATACAACATCCGTATTCCGGCCGTTATGTTGTCGCCTTGTTGTTTTTTGCTGCCACTGTTATCGTTGCAATGCTTGTGTCTATCACATGAGACACCTGATCGCATCAGTGGTGGCATCTAGCCTTGGCACTAGCACGCTAGAACTGTCTACTGTCTAGCCAGCCTGCCAGCCTGTCAGCTGGAAAGCTAGCTGGTTAGCTAGTGAGTCCTGGGCAAAACAATACACACAGACAAAATAGTACAGATCAATTGTAAAAGCGATAGTAGAACGCACCCGCTTCAAATTGGAAAATAGAACAAGAGAATAACAAAAAGCGGCACTGGGGACACAACTAATCGAGCCAGCAGATAACGCTCGCTGTTGTTTTTTCACTTTGGCGCCCATCGTTGCTCTTGTTGCACAACAACAACAACACAGTTTATAAATTATTTTATTTGAATTGAGCACGTGTACACGTGGGACAACTTGTGACTGGCTGCTCATGTGAGTAGACGCACACTCGTCGTATTCCGTGCAAGTTTACACGTAATTTAAAACAGACACACGTACAAAGACAGAACAAGAACGACGGGTGTCACTCACACGCACACACACACACATATATATACACATGCGTCTGTGGTCACCTAAACGTGCGATTCGTCGTCGGGTTAGGCGTCGCAAGTATCGAGTGTTGGCGCGCATGCGCGCCGAATTGATGCTAACAGACGATGATTACGTTCGCACTTCCGGCCACGATGACGACGGAGGCCGCCAACGCAGCCGAATACGAGATTTGAGAACGATCGATTTTGATTACGCGAGTCCCGCGTTGCTGGTGCACCAGCACAACAGCTGTCACCACACAACAGCGAATGTCGCTCAACGAGTGCCATCGGCGGCATCGGCCGATGAATTGCAACACTTCGCATCAGGTGTGGCCGTCAATCAGCATTGCTGTTCGAATAAATGTTTGCACAATGTTTACACGCGAGATACAGAGCAAAGGGTGATCAGCAAATGTGGATCAAATGTTAGTGGTAAATTGAGTGATTATTTAACACTAGTGTCAGTGCCAAATATGATTCTTGACAATACAAGCAACTGATTACTGTCACTTGATCGAACTTGATCTTTTTTTAAAAAGTGAAAAATAAAATGATACTAATTTCTCTCTCTTTTCATTTTTTCATTATCAACAATCGATGTACGATCGATATTGATTGTACGACACACACACACACACACACACACACACACTCTCTCTCTCTCTCTCTCTCTTTCTACGGATTCACTGACCTGATAATAATAATTATCAAGGATGTTGTGGGCGTGTGCACTTTGGGCGTAGGCACCACGTTCGGTGCAAGCGGCATCACGAGCGGCAAGACACATTCGGTGAGCGCCATCACCAGTGACGAGTGCACGTTGTTGCGCGTACGTCGGGCCGACTTTGAACAAATATTCCAATCGACGACTTCGTTGACGCCGTCAATGTTGCTAGGCATGGCACCATCTGATAGCCAAGATCAATCGCCACCGAGTGGTGGGGGCGGGAGCGGGGGCGGAGGCGGCCTGGTAGACATGTGGCACAACGCGAACAATTATGGAATGTCCGCGTCCAATTGTGCGTGGACTGGACAGAAGCAACAACAATTAGCATCGACGTCGTCGCAACGATCGTCGTTGACAAGCGGCGGCGGCGGCGGCGGCGGCTCAATGACGACGACACCAATTGCCAGTGGTGACAAACACCGACAACAACAGCAACAAGAGTACACTGGCAGCAGCATGACAGCAGCAGGTGGTCAGCAGCAAGAGCAATTCAATCAACAGATGCAGGGGCAGCAGCAGCAGTCAGATAACAGAAGCAGCGGCAGTGGCAATAACATGGCCAACTTCAACGATGCCGATTTGAATGGTCCAGAAGCAATCGAGATAGCATTGGCCAATCAAGAGGCCGATGCTGATGATGCGGCCAGCGACGCCGGAAGTTGCTCAAGTGGCACCGACGAGGTGCTGCGCTTGGCGCACGCTAGCGCGGTGTTGCGTACGCTGATCCATGCTCACGCACGCGCTATGCTACAAGATCGTCATGTTGTGTTTGCTGCAAGCGATCAAGCACTCGATAACAGGAATAATAACAATCAAGAGACTAACAATCAGCAGCAGCAGCAACAGCCTGCACCGCAAGTCGTTCAAAATGCCATGGCCGGCAGCGAGATGGTGGACTGGCTGATGGGCGTGGCTGGCGAGCTGGTCGGCGGTACCATGCGTGGTGTCCACACCCGGCTACAGGCATCAGCCATGTGGCACGCCCTGTTGGAGGTGGGCGAGTTGCACGCGGTGGGCGGGTGCGCACGCGCGCAGCCTTGCGTCGCCATGGGCGTGTGTCAATGCGGCCATGCAACCACAAGCGCAAACGAGAGCTCGACAAGTCACACGCAACAATTGGCCGGGCCCGCCGCTGCATACATAAATTTCAACAGTTTAAAAATGGCGCCACGCGCGTCGGCCTTTAAATGTAGCACAGCAGCAGCAGCGGGCACAACGAGAACCAACAGCAACAGCAACAATAGCATGTGTGCTCAACAACGACAGGCGCCTCGTTTTCGCGACGAATCGCACGTGTTGTATCGTTTCAAATGGGACCAGCCTTCGTGTGCCGCCAACAATAATGTCGATTGTAACAACAACAACAGCAATAGCAATTGGGGCGCCCATAGCTCAGCGAAATTCCCGCCCATTGACGAAGCCGAGTGTGCCTTGTTGGGTGTCGTGGTACGGTTGGCGCGCTTGGCGCCCTCGGCCAGCTTCCGGCTCGTGCTGGCCAAGCCGGCTGCCGAGCGGACTCACGATGAGTTGGAGCTGGTGTATGATGAGCTGCGTCACATCAAGGCGTTGTCGCATTTGTCGCAATCGGCCAAGAAGGAGCTCGCCGCACGCGTCGCCTACGAGCATCATGCGCGCGCCAACGAGTGCGTGTTTCAGCAAGGCGAGCCAGGACACTCGTGGTACGTGATCTTGCGTGGCTCAGTGCATGTCATTATCGACGGCAAAGGCACTGTGTGCTCGCTGCACGCCGGCGACGATTTCGGCAAGCTGGCGCTCATTAACGAGGCGCCGCGCGCCGCCACTATTGTGACAGGCGAGCCATATTGTTATTTTTTGCGCGTGGACAAGCACGATTTTGATCAGATATTGCGCCATTTGGAGGCCAACACTGTTCGGCTTCAAGAGCACGGTAAGTAATGTTGTACGGCTCTCTTATGGCTCTTGTTGGCTCGCTCGATAGTTAGTGGTCGAATATTCTCAAGGTCTGCACAATACAATACTTTTTAGCCTGTGGGCTGTGTGCTTTTCCAATAGCCAATCTACGACACACAACGAACGAACGACAGCAAGCGCACACTACTTCATAGATAATAGCTGAGTTCAGTAGAGTGAACTTAATGAGCTATTAATGTCAAAAATTGAAATGTTAGAAATACCATTCTAACAAATGAAGTTTCACGAACGAGAAGACAAACGGGCAATATTTGTCAAACACGTGATGGGCTACTTTTCAACAACAACGAACGAACGAATTAGCGATAGAACTAACAGTAAACATCGAATAACAAACAACACAGGTGTCTTGCACAAAGGTTCTCCTTTTGAAACACACAAAAGCATTAAAGGCAGTGAAGTCGTAACAATAATGAACTTCGGACATGTTGAACGATGACGGGCGTGATGGCACGTGCCACCCAGACACCACGTGTTGTTCTCTCAATATCTCTCAAAGCTCAATTGATATCGATATAATGTGACTCATTAGTAACAAAACTCATAGCTCATTACGTGACCCGTTTGTCCGTCCGTTCGTTCGTGTTCGCGTTCGAGTGAGTTGAATTATTGTTCGTTCACAAATCAAACAACCGCCAATTCAACTTACTAGTTGTTACTGTTGTTTGACTTGCCACGTTGCCATAAAAGCAACGTGAAACTAGCCGAGTTATCTCGATGAAGCTCGAAGAAAAGAGATCTCAATGAGCTAGCATTGCTATTTAGCTGCATTGTTCGCGCAGATTGTGTTCCAAACTGAGCTCCGAACAAAGAAACAAGAATCACTATGTAACACACGCACACACTTACATTTGTTTCAGTTAGCAATCAATTGTGAGCTGAGCTGAACTGAAGTGAGCTCAACTAAATAGTTAGACAGCTAGCTTGTTCGATTGTAACAAACAAGTGTCTGTTGGCCGATCAGGATCATTAGTGTGCGTGTGTTCATGTGTGGCCACGTGCCGTCGTGTCATTTGTTCGACAATGCACACGACGAACAAGGGCATTGCACAGACAGACAGATCGATCAGATTGCGGGAAAGACGAGCATATTGGCAATGTGCTCGTCTTTCCCGATGAATTGTGTGAACGACGGAGCACACATGGATTGCATTTTATTGTGTAACAAATGTATCAGATATTTGCACTGTTCAGCACTCAATCGACTGACCGACCGACCAACGGGAAGATAAACGTGTCCTGCTATCTATTGCTCAACTACAATGATGGCCATACCAACCACAAATCATTGAGCGATCAACTACGAGGTGGCTGCTCACACAACGATAATGGTCGTGCATGCGATAATGCACAGCTATTATGATAAGCTACCGAGAGACACTGTTATCAATCGATAGATAGAGTTGATGGTGTTGGAACAAGTTTATTTAGGCAGCTTTAATGGCACAACAATCATTGATTAATCACCGGTGTGCTTGTTAGGACAGTCGTGTAATAGACGCTGATCGAAAGTTGCCAGTGTTGTCGTCGTCGTTGTTCGGCCTTCAAAAAAGCCTGCCTCATTTGTTCAAGCTTAATTGCTTACTTCAGTTGATTGTATCCGATCGATTAGATATGTCGAGCGTCCGATTAAATAACAATGGGGCAATATTGTCCCTACCCCCCCCCTACTGACCATTTTCTCGCGTTTGTTAATCAATTGACATCCTGATTGACTTCGTGAATCATTCTCTTTTCTCTCTCGCCCCTATTTATTCTCGGATCAATTTTACACACATTCATCATTCAACAGGAAAAGAAGTGTTGATTCTACAACGTGTCGTCGCGAAAGACAGCGCGTCAGAGTCTGGCAAGACCTCAGCAGGTGTAGTGACATCGTCCACGTTGTTAGGCACGTGCAATGACACCAACAATCAAGTGTCGTCGTCGTCTACGTCGAGCACGACTAGCGTAGCTAACAACAACATCTCAATGGCACCTACGGCCATCGGCGGCAGCAACACCAGCAACAACAACCACCACCTGATCAATGCGGCCAACTTGAGCGCGGCCAGTGGCGGCACTGCGACCGATGTGGCAACACTGTCGAGCAGCAATTTGTCGTCAAGCAGCGCCGCCAACAAGCAGGTGACATTCAAGTACACTGTGATGGCCGGCACTCCGGAAAAGATGCTAGGTAAGCTAACAGCTCTACAACTGAGTTGTCACACAACTGGAAGATTCTCTGATCGGATCGATACGTTTGCGTCAGACGGTCAAGCGGTGTGAGCCGACCAAAACTAAAACTAGATTAGAAGAAGACGAATCTCGTTGTTTCTTGTTTAGTGTTCGAGACAAAGTGCTCGTGTTGTCTTGCATGACAAGAGTAGCGGCAGCAGCAGTCAGAGCTTGATGTGTCGAGCTCGTTTCTCTTCCAGTCTCATCGCGTTTCGTTTCGTTCCATCTCGTCTTGTTCAGTATCGACTGAGAAGTGAAAGAAGGAAGTGGCGACTATAGAGTGGAAAACTACACAGACACAACGTGACAGCAGTGGACGACGGCATCACCAAGCTCACTAACACCAACTCCGGCAACATTGACACCACTGGCACCGACTAAGCACGCGTTACGCTCTACTTACGTCGTACTTGCGTTTATCATTCGCATTCGATAGTGCGATTTGTGCATTCGCTCATTCGCGTACAGCACACACACACACACACACACACACACACACACACACACACACACACACAC
>JAIFTH010000754.1:0-17265 GCA_019968535.1 Fragariocoptes setiger | reverse complement strand
ACACACACACACACACACACACACACACAAATGCATTGTCAAGCATTGTACGTTCGCAGCATTGACAAGCACACGTTGGTCATGTTAGTGAGCGTGTGGCAATTGATACGTTGGCTAGCCACTGATCAAGTGTCATTGTTACGGCTGCCTAGCAGTAGCGGCGTGTAGCATGTGTCATTGATCTGCTGCAGCTGTGTATCTTCTTAGCCAGTGCCTTGATGCTTATGGTGTGGGTGTGTGCGATCTGAAGTGATTCGTCCTCGTGTGATCAGCTATGAATCAGCGAGTCGCTATGGAGCGAGTACATCGCAATAATGCACGTGATCATTGCATCTACACTCAACTACTGTGCGTGTGTGCGTGTGTGCGTGTGTGCGTGTGTGCGTGTATGTGCGTGCACATTCGACACGTGGCCCAGCGGTGTCACACACACACACACCGCGTCAGACAACATCATTAGTTAGTCTGCTGCGATACTTGTGAGTGTTAGATCGTTAGAAAGCGAATCAGCGCAGAACGCGTGAAAGTGAGAGAACGACATCGATGTCGTTATCACAGTCAGCACATTCAGCTAAACTAAACTCTCACTAGCAGGTGTAAACTTTGTATGTGTGTGCATCATCTGTACTCTCACAAGCTAGCTATTCGATATGTGCCATCGATATTCAATGGCTGCGGCGATATTCAATGCTTTCGACGGTTTGTTTTGATCGTTGTCGTCGTGTGTCGGCTTGTTGTTGCTACACGCACATAAAATGCAAAGCTTGTTACCCATAGCGTGCAACGTTCATGTTGTTGTACTGTTCAGCTGTGGAAAAGGTGTTATTGCTTGTGTGTTGTTTGATCGTCAACACTTACACGTGTGATGATGACGCGTGTTCTTTTGCCTCCCCCACCACATACACTCACACGCACGCAAGCAGGTACATACACAGCAGCACCTGTTCACTCACATTGCTACCGTTGCTGGTTAGTTTGTTGGTGGCTCACTGATTCATCAAATCGAACACTGGCCCCTCTGACACTGACTGCTGTCAAGCGGCTGTTCATGGAATCATCCGATCTATCGATCGATTGGTCAAATGTAACAACATCATCAACAACAAAAATCAAAGTTAACAACAACATCAACATCAGCAGACCAAGCGACGCTGCTGTTGACGAGCAGAACGAACAAGCAAAAAAATTTCTTGCTCCATCCACCAAGCGTGTCCCACGCAAACACGCACAACTTCATGTGCGTGCTTACGACATTCATCTCACCTCAAAATTGAGTTGAGTGAGAGACACCTGTGCTTCTCACTAACACTCTGAATCATCGCATCACACGATGAGCACACGATTGGAGGCACAAGTATTGGAGGCGAGGCGGATCTATTCACGCATCAGGTGAGCCAAATGCTGATGTCATGTTGATGATCAAGGTGAGTCTGTCTGTCTGTTCGTGGGCTCGTGTATTTTCATCATCGCATCACATCACATCATCAACAACTGAGCCTACATTCATGACATGCATCTAATGGCCATGTGTCGATGATTGGCTCATCACGCCAATCATGATTGACGTGGTGAGCTCGGGATTGACGATCATGGTTTGAGTTGACTCAAGTGACTCAATTAGCGTGCTCATGTGTGCAAGGAGTTTGTTTGCATTTGTGAACACACACACACACACACACACACACGCAGACACACAAATACTCAATGGCTTTTTATTGAACTCTAGCATCCTCAAGCAACAACGATTGCTGATTTCACAATTGCTGAGCGCAATGAAAGAAGCAATGAAAAATTGCTCCAAATAACTACATTCAAGCATGGCACACATTCGCTAGCATATCATCAGATCGAATCAAATCAAATTGAATCTCATCGAATAGAAGGGACGCACAGATGCACTGTCTCAGACAGTCTGTCTGTGTGACTGGCCATCGTATCGTAATCGTTGTCGATGGGAGGCCTGGTAATATTTCACGCGCTTTGTCATGCTAAACTAACGCTGAAAGAGAGACCGCCAAGTGAGGCCTACCGTTACTATTGGCTGGCAAGAAAAGGCTTGGATCTCCAAGAATCTATCTCGAATGCAAGGCTCAAGTCAAATAAAGCTGCAGGTGAACGGTGGAAGGTGGAAGGTGTAAGGTGTAAGGTGGAAAGTGTAAGGAAGAAGGCAAAAAGTAGGAGAGCTTCGGGCGAACAGCAATGAGAATGAGATTCAATTTGACCCACGTTTAGATGGATTTTTCAAGCTAAGAGGCCAACGACGTAGACAAGACAAGCGTCAAGGCAAGCGGCAAGACAAGCGAGCAAAAAATCGTCGCAAATTCGTCATGAACACGTCATGGCCAGATATTTAATAATCAGCTATCGTTAGCTATCGCTATAGCTCTCTGTTGCCATCGTAACTTTGTCGACATGTTATAGCTAGCTAATCTTAAGAAGCACGCTGTCTCTCACGCTAGCTCACGCTTGCTGTGACTGATGTCGCCGTTGTAGTTGCTGTTCCTCTGTCTGTTTATTTCTTGCCCGCCTGTCCGTCTGTCTGTGTCACTACCGATGTTGTTGATAGGTTAGGTGTGATTGTCATCAGCATTGATTCACTACGTCACGTACATTGATACAATATAAATAAACAATAAATAAAACAACGCTATCCATTATTAACTTTCTCGAATCCACATTCGTTATTTGCTATTTGCTGCTGCTGCTGCTGCTGCTGCTGCTGCTATCGTTGTTGTTGTTTCTATTGTTTTCTTGCCTGTGTCTGTCTACATTACGTAATATTAAACGTAAGCACAATCGAAAGCAAGAGGCTGCCACATTAACTGCTGCTTATCTTGTGCAGTTGTAGCATTGATTTTGTTGGTTTTTTTTGCTTGTAGATTCGGTTCGATCACGAGATCGACAAAATCTACAAGCGATCTACAAGCAATCACGATCAGGAGTTACAAGCGACTGCAAATATTGTCTCACAACATGACATTGATAATTTATTGCCCTTTCCTGTCACAAGTCGTTTCCTGTATCTGTGTGTGTGTGTGTGTGCGTCAGCGGTTAGCTAACTTGCCTTAGTCATTGTCTAGCCGTTGTCTAAATTGTGTCGTGACTCTAGAACAACCAGTCGAAAATGCATAGGTCTAAGGAGGTCCGCTGCTACAGATTCATGCAGCGGGCTAGCTTCTAGTGAGGTGAGGCTTAAAAGAGTGCCTCACTTGCAACCTGTCACTTGCCAGCCATCACCTGCCAAATTAACGATAGCTGGCATCTGACTGCACTGTCCGACCAGGTCAGATGCCAGATATGTCTGGTCTGACAAGCTGGCACGATCTGGCAATTGATACCGGGTCTAATTTATTGCTCAGCTTATTATTCTTACGAGCTTAACTTATTACGAGCAGCTCCATAGTTCACTCGTCTCTTGTTGCTCACTTTGCTTGCTTTTGATCAGTGTTTCGTGGCAATGAAATTAACCCAAATGGAGAATTACAAAGATGCGTGCTGATGAATTTCGAGCAGATTGAATGGCATTCATAAGTGACCAAGTGGGTTTTACTTTTTTCACCTGGATATACTTTTGTGATAAAAGACAACGTGTGTACGTAGAAGAATCTCTATTGGAGTAAAGAGTAAAAATATCCGCTGTGTGTATGTCATGAAAATACAATTGTATAAGAATTGTGTGTTCAAAAATAAAAATGAGTGTTTAGGGAAGAAGAATTGTACACTATCTGGTGCTGCTGTGGCGCCTGTTCCAATGATTCGCTTCTAGCTTCTATCTGACATTGAATTTCCTATCCTCTGCATTGCAAGTTCTGTTTGTGTGTGAGTCAGTTGTTACAACATCCACTGACCTACTGACTGACTGGCGACACGAAAAGTTGCAACACGCTCTCTTTCTTTCTTTTTTTCTTTTGCAGCTTTCTTTCGAGAGAAAGAAAGTGAATGAAAGAAACTGATGCAAACTAAAGGCCGTTGTATCAGCAGCAACAATGGTGACTGATTGTATGCACCATCAGCCACCATCGATGCATCAGTGCACCAAAGTCGGGTGGCGAACACCGGGACTCGAGTTGCATCATGCGAGAGTTGCTGCTCATTGGGCCAGCTGGCTGACCATTGGGAGCAGCAAGCAACTGACCAACCGGTCGATTGCGCCATCCTCACAAGCGCTCACAATGATATGCGTGAACGTGTACGTGTACGTGTACGTGTACGTGCGCGCATGCGCAACTGCTAGCAGTCGTGCAATCTAGTAGAATACGTGTGTGTGTGCTTTCGATGACTACAGGCTGACGCAATTGCATGCGCCGACAGATGCACTAGATCTATCCGTCCAATGGTCCAATGCTTGAATCTATCTATTTTTGACCTCACACTTTTTTAGTTGAGGTGCTGCTGTTGTCACTGGACATCACTGGTTTCATTCATAGAATTAAAGATTGGATTGATCGTGAACATCACAGTACACAAGCGTACGTACGTGTATCACAATGCTCGTGCAACACGTGATGCTGTGCTCCATAATTCACAGTACGAGTAGAAGCAGATGCAGCACGTGCTAAAATTCACGTAAGCATACACAGCTTTACGTGCTTTTACGTTGCTCAGAGCGTGCGCACAGGAAACAGATGATGACGCCATTTGGTACACCATCGATCAGTGCAAGCGAATTGAATTGAATTGAATCGAGCCGGCTGCACCGGCCGGCCGGCCGGTCGATCGATCGACCGACCGACCGACCAACAAAGTGACAAACATACGGGGAACAGGCGAACTTACACGAATCGAAGGCACTGATGTCGTTGTTACATCTCTCAAGAGCTGTTGCTGTTTTGAGCGATCGGTGCACAACAGCAACAAACTCGTTCTCGTTCTCGTTCTCGTTCTCGTACGAAATACGTTACGTTCTTAGTTTTATTTTTACTTTTTAGTTTTTACGTAAACGCGCATTTATGTAGCAGCAACACTGACTGTGAGCTACACACACACACACACACACACAACCAGGCGCATCCAGAGACACAGAGTTGGCGCCACCAAACCAATGGTCATCTGCTCGTACATGGCGTTGGTGCTGCTGCTGGTGCAAAGACAAAACCACCATGTGTTACGCATGGAGCTTGCATGCATCGTGCAACACGATGCTTGTCCGGCTGGCCGGCTCTCAATCATGAGTCCAGACCGGATATCCAGCTGGCCACTGGTCAGTCAGTGGCAACTGAACTGACACATAACTAGGCCAGCCCGACGAACGCATGATGCAGCACTTTGTCACAATTTCAACGTTTGCTGTTGATGTTTTGAACGTTGAACGTTGAACGTTGGATGTTGGATGTTGGAAATGAAATTGAGCCAACGAACGAACGAAATTAAAGATGATTCTTACCCTTCATGTGTGCGTCCAGTGATTCAAAGCTACAAGTAGTCATCTTATTCTATCTGTCTATTTGTTCATACTTGCGCGCTAAGATCTTGAACGCGCTCATAGGACAACTTTCTCGACTTGAACCTTGCGCTGCATGATGCACGCTGCACGCTTTATGATGCATGCGGCACTTTATGCTTTCGCTTGCGTAACGTCGATTCACGTGTTTAGCACACAATTGAATGCGTGTGCCAGATGCTGTCACCAACGAATCGTTACGTTGATTGTTTCTGTTAGCTGTTGCAGTTGCTGTTGCTGCTGTTGCGCCACAGTCAACGACATCAACAGATCAACAGATCGACATCGACAGATGATGTAACTCAGCACAGCACTCTCGCTGGCACAATTTATTCGATTCATTCGGGCCACGACTCAGGCAGGTTAAGGGCGATTGCATCATCACAGAGTTTGCATTCATTTGAAAGTCGCTCATGAAAGTTGCGACATTTCATGAGCGCTCCACAGTATTTTCACAAACAGCAACAGCATGTCGCAGCCGGGACAGAGCAGCAACAGCAACAGAAGCAACAGAAGCGCCAGCAGCCGAGCGTTCGAGGAAGCGCACGTGCTGCACGTGCAGCTCACCGAAACGAAACGAAACGCAACGAAACGACACGGCTGGCTGCATGTTTCTCATTCACCAGTCGAGCACTGCACCGTGCCACTGACTGCCAAACACACACACACACACGCACTCTTGGACTCAAACAAAACAATCGTTGTTGGTGCTCACGTAATGCTCAATAGTTAGCTTCTTCACGATAGTTGCCACGCGAGCGGCACGCGTTTGGCGTCTGTTCTTCTTCGTCTTTTTTTATGCTCACTATTTTGGTGTTAGTGTTAGTGCTAGTGCATCTGCCCGTCCGTCCATCCGTCTGTCTGTCTGTTCAGTTGGTTATTTTTGTCACCGAGAGCAACGTAGCACGAGTTGAGTTGGAAATGCTGCATGTTAGTTGAAGCTGAATGAGACAAACCAACATGTGATGGCAACACTTTCGTTGATACTCGTTGTTGTCGCTGATGATTTCTCGTTGTTGTTGTGCACATGCACCGGCACTAACATGACGGCACCAGCATCATGCGCGAGCCGTGTACACACTACTCTCTGCAGCGTGTAAGCATTAGCATCAACTGACGAACCAAAGCAGAAGCTAAAAAAGAGAAAGCAACAGCCATTCGATGAAGAACAGCGTCAGCAACAAGAATTGTTCTTATCCACCAGGAGCCAGGAGCCAGCAGCAGCAGCAGCAGCAGCAACAACAACAACAACAACAACAACAACAACAACAACAACAACAACGACAAAAGAACTTGAGTGAAATTTTGGCGCCCACTTGATGCTAGCACTGGCACTAGAAGTATAGAATTCAACAGAACCCACTACAAAAGCATCGATAAGCAGAGCAGTTAAACTGAACAGCAGCTTCTTTTGGTGCTCGATGGTCGTAGAAAATCATCGAAGATGATTGCTGGAAAATCATAATCATCTTCATCTCACAAACATCTGATCACTAACGACCAGATGGTGGTGCATCACGATCGATGACGTAATCACCCAGTCGCACTTTGTATTATTTCGTAATCCCTTCATGATGGTAATGCTGCTTCTCCAATGTGTGTAAGCACCAGGTGCCCACATTTTGGTCAATCGCTGCACATTTGAACATGCGAAGATACATTGTGAACAATAGTGAATGCAGTGACCATTGTTTAGCTCCGGACAACTAAAATCAATTCAGATAATAAAACTCAGTGCTCGCTAACTTGCTAATTGTATTCACAAAAAGCTAATGTGATCGTGCGTGTGTGTCCATTGTTCACCTTGGAGCACCTGGGAGCTCAATATTGGAGCTCACCTGGCCAATCGAAGTGTTCACTGCGCTCAAACAGATTGCAAATTTTGGCTACTACTTTTGTTTTGGCACAATTTTTTGATTGCTGCACGCGTGTGTGCCCTTATTGCCCTCAAAAGGTTGGTTAGTTTCAAGTTCTAACCAAGCTTGTTGCACTTAAGCCATAGAACGGCCACACAATCGTTCACAATAACAATCTCGACTGAATTAATAAATTTATGCACTCGAAAGAGTGAACGGTTAACCGAGCCCAAATGAATAGACGCTATCGATTTAGCTATCGAGAACCGGGCGGTATATCGCCGTATCAACGAGTTCATCGCGTCAACACATGATAACAATCAACAATGAGCTCGGCTCAGGTGCGACAAACGCGTGCTGGCCGACAGTGCTGGCTAGCCTGGCCACTAAACACGCACACACTGAGGCGAGAAAAATCAAAATGAACAGGACCAGCGTCTCTAACAATGGCCTCAAACAATGTTTGAACAACGAAGGCCAAAATAACATTATCGTCAATCGATTCAACGAACAATGTTTCGACTAATTGCTGTATGGTTACGTCGTTCTTCGTCCTGTTAACCAACTTGTTTGCCCAGTAGTGTTGCAAATCAATACTAAACATGTTGCATGATGAAACAAAGATGGCGCTAGTGGCGCCTGTCACTTGACACTGTACACTACGAGCGCACACACGCACACACACACACACACACACACTGATTTGTACTAGCGTGAGTGCTGAGAGCCTAGTGTGCTCATCAGCGACTACCAATCAATGAGCCCATCATTTGATAATTGGCTTCTCAATGATCATAATGACACTCACGCTCGCATTAATTCGCTCGCATTGTAGAGCCATTGCATAAGCAAGTGCCATTGCTAGCAAGTCATTGAAATCTATTCTATTTTCATGAGGATATTGAGCGCTTGTCGATATTTTTATTATTTTGTTTGATTTTTGATTGATCAAAGCAGAGGAGAAACGACAACAGGAGGAAGGAGAAATTGGCAAAAATTAACTGCGTGGCACTGGTCAATCTAACTGGTCTGTGTGTTTGTATATTCGTCTATTCACCTACCGTTAGTTAATGTAGCTGCTGTCACTAACTAATGTGTGTATAACTTTACGATACTCAATTGTCAAGCAGTCTAAATGATTTTACTTCTCTTCGATATCTAACAATCGCTGTTAGTGTGCATTACTTGTTAGTTTCGGCTACAATCACCTTACCTTACACGCACACACACACACACACATAACTACAAGCACCTGACACACGGCAGGACACCGGCAGCAACTGTGTTGACCACTCTGACTACATAGCACGGCAGCATTGACCACATAGCATCATTGACGTGTCATTGGTAACGTTTTTTCCTGGTGCTGTTGCTGTTGTATTCCACTTTCGTTAGTGAGAGTGAGTCTGTTGCCGTTAATGCTGCCGATCCTGTCGTCGTCTCATTCAGCAATCAAAACGAATGACCGACCGAGCAACTGGCCAATTGACTGATCGAGCGAGTGAGTGAGCGACCATGTGACTGCCGTGACTGCTGTGTGAGTGAACAGAGTGACAGGTGAATAAGCTATGGATGATCAAACCATTTGACACTCACTCATTTGGTAGAGAAAATAAAGAGAAAGAAATAATCAGCTCATTCAAATCTCATTCCTTCTTCTTTTTCTAAACAGTCGTCGTGTACAATTGATCTAAAGTAAGTTGAACAATTGGCGTTCAACTTACTAGTGGCCAATGATGATTCTCTCTGATGATGAGACATCAAAAATCATCAGAGCAGTTGGTTGCACGCTAACTAACGGTTAGTGACACTTTTATTCACCTAATCTGTTGATCCACTCACTCTCTCACTTGACGACGATGGCGACGACGAATGAATGACATACACACACACACACACACACACACACACACACACACACACCCGACGAGCAGAATAATACTTTCTCTTTGTCTCTCTAAAAATTCTACTTAATTGGCGTTCGCCAGAAGGAGCATTCATCAGATGAATCTGACAATCTGATAAGAACTGTTGTTGTTCTTGTTGTTCATATCTGAATGAATGAATGAATAACAATCGGACGGAATCGGACGAGGTCTTGTCCGAAATATAAATCATCATTCTCATCAACAATATTGACATCTAGCTAGCACCTGGTAGTTGACATGATGACATGATGAAATGTACATACATTGAGCTAAATGTGCTCGCTCGAATGTGACTGCCAGAGAGGACAGTAGCATTCTCTAGTAGAGAGTGAACTGTGATTTTAGAGAGTGGACATTTTCTTTCAAGAAGCCCATCATCCCTATTATCTCATTTCAATCTCTTATATCGTCTCACTACTCTATTCTTTTATCTATCTTGTTCTCTTGCCTCGTCTTGTCGAATTGAATTCTTGTGTGAATTTTTCCCTACCATGTGCTGTAATATTATTATGTAGCAGCAGCAGGTGACTACTAAACACAACAGACAGCAGAAAAGTGTTTGCTCGTTGCAATGCTATTGCCATAATCAACAACGACAGAAGCATTCTCTCACACTTACATGCGTGCGTCATTTTTTTTATGAACGACGACACTCTTGTTATCACTATCTTGTCTTGTATCATCATCTCACTGCCAACAGTCAGCTGGCTGTTCGTATCATCTTGCACTTATTATCGTTAAGTTTGAATACCACTGATTGTCAACAATTGAACAACAACAGCTAGTGAATTACATCAATGAATGTCGACAATCAAACTAACGAGACGACGGTGCAGTTACAACAGTGTCAGTGGTGCACGCTAATTGGTCGCTAATTAGCATTTTAAACACGCATACATCGATGTGAAGACTCTTGGCAAGCTAACCGAAGAGTCAATCCATTTTCACCCCCAACCATTTTCACCTGAAATCAGTGCGAAAGAGATCGTTTGCTCCCTCTCTGGCAAGATTTTTTTGTTATTATGATTATTGTTGCCTCTCTAGCTAGCCGGCTGGCCAATATTGTGCTGCACGAATCTAGCGACCAAGTGAGTGAGTGAGTGAAAACACACCAGTTGTCATCAACAACAAACCAGTTGTTTGCTGGTGTGGCTGCTCTTCATCTGGTGTTGGCCAACAACAATTCAAGTTCACCTTGGCGCTGAACATTGCGAGCTGTGAGCTGTGAGCTGTGAGCTGTGAGCTGCAAGCTGAGTTGATTTGACACTGAGCTTCATGTTTGCTCCAACAGCTCACTGATTATTTCCATCAACGTGCACGGTGCACCTGTTGCCGTCGAGACGTTGTCACTGCTCTGTTCTGCTAACAGCTTGTGTGTGAGTGTAATGAGGACACACAAGCAGAAAGGCAGCAAGCGGCAAGCAACAATCAGTCATTCATAGAAAGGCCATATCGACAGAAGAGCAATAATTGTTGCTGTGGCATGCAAATATAAATAAGATGAGATGAAATAAAATATTGTGTGCTACCCACAACATAGTGAGCTACGTAGTGCTTGTAGCGCTCAACAAATTGTCGTACGTGCTGTACACCTGTTGTGTTATGTTGCATCGACGCATGTCGCTCTGGCTCTTCGTCTTCATTTTCGTCTTAGTCGTTGTCGCTCAATCAGTAGTTAGCGGATTTTCCCGCATACTTTTTAATCTGTTCAATTAAATTTGTCTATATGTTGTGTTCAAACAAATTGTCAGGCAGTGATCGTCATCGTCGTCTTCTTCCTTCCAATGACGAACAAAAGCCACGAGCGAGCGAGTGAGTGAGAGAACGAACAAACAATCAGCTCGATTATTTTGCATACGCAGATTTATTTGGATGCTTCATTCATATTCGCAATAAGCAACTTTACACTAACGACAAGTGTTGTTAGCGTTAAAAAGTAAGCCAGAGTAGAAAAAAACTGAGCACCGAGTTAAAACTATCGTTGAGCGAGCACCAAGTTGCGAGTTGTTGTTATTGATTTAATTATCGGTTGAGCGGAGCGCGCGCACAAACTACACTGCAATACACTGCACCACACGATAACAGAACAGAACAGACACATGACGATTGAGACGACGATTGAGATTTAGAGATGGAGAGATGATTGTCACGCGATTGACGCTTTCACTTTCATTCTAATCACTCACTCGTCTGCATTGCTTTGCTGATGCAACTGCATCTGCAACTACAGGTACAACTCTTCTCTTCGCAACTCTTCCAATTGCAATCGCAATAGCACTTGCAATTGTATTGATGTATGATAATAATAATGATGGCACTACTAATAACAACAATTGTTAGTGGTAATTATAAGAGAAAATTAGCACATATTTAGCAGGTGTCCTCGAGAAGTTATAATAAAAAGAAGCTCAAATAGAGGTTCTAGAAGTTTCTCTTTGACAATGTTTCGAAATTTTAATCGTCGACAACTCGTCGACTAGTTCTAGTGAGGAATTCACGCGCGAGAATTTCACTAATCGAGCGCATAATAAAAGCACCTGCGTATTTACGACACATCGGACATTGGAATCATTTGTGTGTAAAATCATTGTGCGAGCGGGTGACGTCAATCGACTCGATTAATGACGACACCGACATGATTGCTGTCGTTGTCGTAGTCTAATTCCACTGACTGTTGAGCTCCAACAACGTTTGCTTTGCTTGTTGTCTTCTTGTTCTTCGTCTTTCTCCATCTCGAAGAATACACGAGTGACACGCAGAAAAGTGACACAAAAGAGAGGAATAAACATTGTTGTTAAAAGGTATTGTCACTTATTAACAAGACGTACTTTTGTGCCTTTTCTTTCCAAATTAAGATGTGAAAATTGATATTCTATGTGATTTTTGACACCAGCTAATTTGATTTCATTTTATTACCCGATCGATTTAGTTTGATTCATTGATTCTTCGAAGAGAAGAGAAGAGAAGCGAACGAACGAACGAACAAACTGACAGACGGAAGAAAGAACGAACGACTACTTTGGCCAACACAAACAAAAATTTCGCCATCCAACAATGAACCAATGATGACACGGAATAATATTCATCAAGATCGATACAAGTTCTCGACGACAGGTGGCGCCATGACAACACTGATGACATTGCATTTATTTGTTGTTGTTGTTGTTGTTGTTGCTGATGATGTCAAACCGGACAACAGCAACATGGCCAGCGTCAAGCGCATCTTCTCCTCCTTGTGATGATTCTGTGTTCTTCGTCAGCTGTTGTCAACAATTGCGCAACACTTATTGTACGTGTAGCGATGATTGTTAGCGCTAGCGTACGTTGAGCACAGAAGAAGAACAACAAGCAAGTCACGCCTGACGTAATTGTAATGTGGCGGATGCGCATGCGCGCACACTTGACGAACTCCTGTGCGCTCTGTGTGTGTGTGTGTGTGTGTGTGTGTCAAGGAGAGAGAGAGAGAGAGAGAGAGCGCGCGCGCTCGTGCACACCTTGCGCAAGACACAACATACTTACTTTCTCATGTACACGCACGCACACAAAGATAAGGTACAATAGGAAGACGAACGAACACACACACATATGCACGAATGGCTGCTGGTGGCGCTGTCGTCGATGGCGGTGTCATTCGTACGCTGACACCGCTGTTGCAACAACAACAACAAGCATGTACTACGAAGTAATATTCATGTAGCTACTGTTATTTCGATGCTGATGTATTCCGTACTCCGTGTCCATCACGAGTCTCGATCGATGCAAATGAGCAACAGCAATAGCAGCTGACAAACAAATCAATCAAAGGTGACAACATTAATAATCTCAGTGAAAACAAGTGACATCCATTATAATAACCATAGAGCATTGCAATCAATCGATCGATCGATCGATTCATGTGCGTCGATCGATGCAAGAAGTGATTGATTCAGATTAGAAATTTTTCACATTTAGAATCTGAAGAAAACGACAACGACGCTCGCACGTGTCATACAGTCGAACAGTGAGCACAACAAACAACATCATATCAATCGAACTAATCGAAAAGCAAACTAATGAGAGTTGAATGAAACAAGTACCAAAGAAATCAAGCCAAAGTGAAACGACAAGCGGACGAACAAACGCACACAGCTCGTCGAGACAAAGTCAATGAACACGTGTCAGAATCTCTTGCATGAAATGTAGCAAACAAGTTTAGCCTCATACCGTCATTAGCTTATCATAGTAACCTCAGCTCAGTATTGTTCACAACATCAACCTTGATCGATCGACCACACACAGTACACAGTACACAGCACACAACATTCATTCCCAAAGTGTTCAAAAAGATTTGAATTCAAATTCATCGAACATTCGTCAAATGAGTTGTTAGTCGTCCACTCATGAGCCAGAGCAACCGATCCAAAGAATCAAACAAAAGGAAAACATCAACAACATAGTAATGTAAGTCTTGACAAATCAATAATTGAGTGTCATGTTGTAAAATGAGTGCATGTTGCGAAATTAAACATGAATTAGTTTTATTTACATCGGTTCATCAGCACAGGTCAGTCAGTCAGTCAATCAGTTCGTTTCGTGCAGTTTGTCACAGTTTCAAGTGTGTCACTGTGTGTCACAAACCAACAATAATGAGTGGCGATATCACAATAACAATTGCATGTTCGCCTTGATGTGACATCATTCAGGCGATAACGATTGATTGTTTCCATTAGAATATTTTTTTTGTTTCAAATTTCAATCCAATTATTGAAATTTGATTCATTTGAATAATGTATAATGAGAAAGAAAACAGATATATATATATATATATATATATTGTTGTATATATTAATGTGTGTGTGTAATAATAATAAACGAATTGATTGGTCGTGACAAGTTTAACACGGATACAGACTCGCACACGCACATCAATCGTGCGATCAATCGAAAGCAAACGAATGCAAAAGAATTCAAAAATTCATGAACCATTTGCAGATGGACAGACAGGCAGACAATTGTTTGTGTGTATCTCTAGAATTTGCTTATCAAATGGAGCTCGAAATCGAACGGTATATTCTAGCACTTTGCATGGTGCAACTTTCACTCTCAACTCTTTATCATTTTTTTTCATCCATTCTTGCGCAATCATCTCTCTTGTTGATCTCACTGGCTCACTCGTGAATGGTCGAGTGAGCCAGTGCGTGCGTGTGTGCGTGTGTTTGCCAGCTCTCTTGCCGAATGGCGTGCAAAATTTTGAACAAAATAAACAAACTCGCAATCGATGAAAGTAGAAATGAATTGATTGCTCTCGGATAGGATCGAATGATAATCGGGTGTCAATATTGGCAAATCATAGCCGGCCAGTCGACCTGTTAGCTCAATCGATCGAACAGTCGGCTCAATTTATCGAACGGCAACAGCCGATAGCGAGCAATGTAAACTGCGGGAAGTTCACATGAGAAGAGAAAAATCTAATTTGCATTCATATTATTCGTTTGTTCAGCTCATGTTATTCTCACGACTTTTGTCTCAACTTTTCTTGATAAGCAAAAGAAGCAGCAGCAGCAGCAGCAGCAGCATAATAAGAATAAGAATAAGACGAACACGAACATGAAAACGAAGAGATTCTTCCGAACAAACTAAGCAATGAATGAATGAACAAACAAGTAGATGGACACACACACACAGATGGTTAGTCAGTGGACGAACAAATAGTCACAAGTTAGTGTTGTTAGTGTACAAAGTGAAAGCAAATCAAAGTTTTCAATTTTTCAAATTCAAACATTCAATATGGCAATATGTTGTGTGCTAGCTGTTGCCCGTGCTCACATCACATGCCGAGCTAACAGACAAACTTGTAACAAACTACAAACAAAGTACGATAAAAACAGTCGGACACCGAGCGAGTTTTGTGTGTGTGTATGTGTGTGTGTGTGTGTGTGGTGTTGTGAGATGGACACCATCAACAGCAATAGCAACAGCAACAGCAACAGCGGCATCGCATAGGAGAAGAAGACACGAGAAGTAAAAAAAATCAATGATCGATTGGTGAATAATCGATACTTTCGATTGGTCGTTTGTCTGACCGCTCAGTCGCTGCGTTGTTTGCTCTCACTTGGCCGATTGAGAGCCGAAAAGCTGACGCTAGCAGTGAAAGCTTTAATCAATGCAAAGAGCTTAAGTTATGCAACACTTGCTCTTTTGACAGCAACATATCCATATCGTTCCATTGGACTTTATGTATCAAGGGCTTCTAATAACTAATCTAGTTTCTCGTCTTGTTTTACAATAACCAAACGAGCAAACAAACAAAAAGGCAGACGTTTTTTCCCTTCTATTCTGACGCCACGATCATCTGTATTAGTTGTAGTTGTTTGTCTGTCTGTTCATTTGAAATAAAAATCTATTGATTCGTATGCTAACTGTACTTATGGTTTGTTCATCTGAGCAGATGATGATGATGATGATGATACAACCATAGAAAGATGCTCTCTATTGATTGGAAATTTGTTGAAAATCAGTCAAATCAAGCCAATCAAGCAAGCGACCGGAACAACGAACGAGCGAGAAAAATAATATCAACAACAACAGAGAGAATGTCTATAGAGAAAGATGAACTCTATGAAGGCATAGCGGCTGACCAAAGAGCTCGGCTGATAATCGACTCTGGTGATGAACATGAACAACAAGTAGTTCGCAGAAGTTGTCTGTGTTCCTGCAGCGTTCGAGACAGCATATCACTAGCATAAAGTGAGCATCAGTTTTTTTCGCATCATTCATTTTTATTTTCACTTGATGATTCCTCAATTGCTTACCGTTGTTAAATGGAAATCTAGAGCAATTGAGAAAAATTTCGAAAAGATGAAGAAATAGATTGATTGATTACTAGAATGAGTGAGTGAAGTCAATCATGTTTATTCCAATCATCATTTGCCATGGTCAGTTGATCGTCGTTCGTTGGTTGCAATGTAAACAACAACAAAGCAAGTAACAAAATAGAGCAAATGAACTAACGGACAGACACTTGAAGAGTGAAAAAGTGGAATTGCTAACTAAAAGTGTCACTTGCAATAAATGTCGAAATGGATCACTACATTGCGACAATCCAATAGATGAGTTGATTGCGTGCAAGCACAGTGAAAGTAGCTTAGTTATTCGAACGAACCATCTGTTTAGCTTCACCAATTTCTACTGTTTGCTGAAATGTGCTGTCTTCTATTCTCTCAATTGTGTCGCTCGTTAGTGGCACAATCTCAGTCTCTTGCCACCGACAATCGCTCACCAGTGTGACAACCTGGCAAACTTGGCGCGTGTTGTTCGTGTCAACACAAGAAGAGAAAGAGAATGAGAATGAGAAGGGGAAAGAGCGCACGAAGAACAAGAAAAAAAGGGGCAACAGGTCACTCTCTCTCTCTCTCTCTCTCTGACTACTGTGTAGCGATCATTGCCATCAACTCATTGTTTGTCGCAGCACAAATAGTCTAGTTCTAGTGAAACTGGACTGGAGAGAAAATAATGTTATCCTCGCTGGTGTCCGCTATGACGATGACGATGACAATTCTGCTGCTGCTGCTGCTGATGATGATGAGCTATCCAATGATCGAGGGAAAGTGAAATTAAAATCCGTTAAACTTGCTGTTGCTTGATCCGTTTTCTTCCAATTCTTTAAGAGTTTGTCATTGCAGAGTTAGATCATTAACTCTCACTCTTGTTTCCTGATGTAGCCAGTAACAGAACATCATGTAGCCAGTAACCAGTTGTTGAACACACACGCACACACACTTGGAACAAAGTCACGCGTCACGCGAACTACTCTCACTTGTCCACTAGCTCGCTAGCTTGCTCATTGACGCTGTCTTGTTGAGTTAACGGTCGAGTTAACGGAGAGCTAATCCGATAGCAACAGCAACAGTCACAATTGTGAACACTTTTTTCTCGCTCATCTCGTTAGCTCGCTAGTTAGCTGACGAGAGTCTGTGTGAGTTAGTCGTCGTTAGTCGGTTGACCAGCTAGCACACACACACACACACACACACACACACACACACACACACACACACACACA
>JAIFTH010000753.1:0-17265 GCA_019968535.1 Fragariocoptes setiger | reverse complement strand
CACACACACACACACACACACACACACACACACACACACACACACAAGTGAACCCGCCGCCGATTGCACGCTAGCAAGCCTAAGCATAGATCAAGCGCGGGCTATAACTATTGCATCTGCTGCTTGCCAATTTCTTGCCAAACTGTGCTCAATGTGCAAAATGTTGATGAAATTTTTGCACACCATGGAACCCACACAGTATTATATTATGCTGTGTGCCTTGATTACCAACAATATTATTGCATCATTATCCCTCATCACAGCATTGCACTGTATGTAAGGCCTTGATTACGTAACCATGAGCTCGCGTCGATGTCATCATTATGCGTGCGACCACACCCATGCCTATAACACTTTGGTTATGTTGGCCACCACCAACATCAACATTTTTGCGTTCTCAAAATCGAAATATTGTTTCTTTCGTTGTATATTTCAAACGTTAAAAAGGCTAAGAATCAAGTTTATGATATCGCAACTCCAAGCATGGCCATCACAACTTCCGGTCTATCAATTACACCGTCCGTGATTAAAGACAAATTGATTGATCAATGATCGACGATCAAAGGTCAATATCGAACTCAATGCCTTATCTCGACGATCGAGCATTCAAGGAGATGAAGCAATAAGGCGCAATAAGTAGCCGCACACAAGAATAGCCGATCGGATTGCCGTCCGTCCAATCGTCCTTGAAATGTGGTCGAATACACAATTTGTGGTCAGACAACTAAATCATTTTCAAGATTCATTGATTTTATTTCATTTTCTCATTTCATGTCTTGCCTCATTTCGTCGTCGTTTGTCATGCACGTCGTTCGTAGTCTCTCAGTGGCACTGGCAACATTACAGTAAGTGTGTGTGTGATAACAACGTTCTCAACCGTGAGCATAGCAATTGGACGGTGCAACAAACACAAAACCAATTGGCCAACCACCCGAAATAACAGTTGTCTGTTTGGCACTTGTTTAGATGAACATACTCTACTATGGTTGTGTGAACACAATGGACACAACTACGTTATGCTACATCTAAACTGTTTGCTGTACTGTGCGTAGACAGGTAGATAGAGAGCTTACAAGGTCAGTTATTATCCAACAGCAACAATAATCGATCAATCATTGAACATGGGGGTGGCGCATGCTACAATAATAAAATGTATGCATGCAGCTCGAATGTTTGACACTTGCGCGCAATTGTCGAAAAGGGCATTCACTCTTTTGACACTTGCTCTTTTGACCGATAACAACACCTAACATGTAGCATATCGACTCGTTTGATTTCATTTCATTTTATTTTATTTTATTTTAATATTGTTGTTCGGAATGCTGTTTCCATTATTTTGTTTGTAAATAAAATGATGATGATGCTGATGAAAATAGCTATCCAAAATTGAATTGAACAGAGCGAAAGTAAGACAACTATGATAATGGACACACACACACACGCATAACATAACGTAACAAATGAATAGCAAGAAGCGTAAAAGCAGGGGCAGTCGCAGTTGCAGTTGTAGTCGCACTTGACTGATCGATTGTCGCGTGTTGAACCGACACGCAGGTGATTACGCAACTCATACTATATTCTTTTTATGTCAATGAAGAATGTGTTGCTTTCTTTTATTATACATCAAACCCTCTCACAAAGACCACACACACACACACACACACACACAAGCTCATTGTCAGCTTATTGAATGCGCTTGTCGAGCTCTTCTGACATTTGCTTCGTCCCTCACTTTATGTACACATAGCAAAGTGTATTCAAAAATATGCTAACAGCTAGAAAGTTTGAATAAAAAATGTTTGGAACAAGCAAGCAGGCAGGCATACAGGCAGACAGTCGGTTAGACAGAGAGATAGACAGTCACAGAAAGGTTGTTTTTGCATCACTTGTCGACTTCACTTGTCTACGTACGTCTAACGTAGTTGAAGAGCTCGACAGGAAAATGGATAGACCGGTGAGCAAATATACAGGATGACTGAAAAAGTGTTCACTTTTCAGCATCGCAATTGAGTGAAAACTGAGTGAAGATTGAGCGCAAATTGGTGCTCAAATAACAACTAGTGTAACACGTCCATTCGGTGACTGGAAAGCTGCCTGTCTTGTTTTGTCCTTCTCGTTTGCATCAATTTTTGCACACAAATTTTACAACTCGTGCTGAATATTAAGAGATATATCGCTCGCTCGGTATTACGTGCTACTTAGTCTGAAATCAAAGCTCAATAGTTTTTATTTGCATGCTACATCTACAACACAGTGTTGAAACTATGCCAATAACAATCGGTCGAAAGCTTAAAAATGTATCTTTCCGTTTCGTAGCTCAGCGTCGTTTGTGAACAGTTGTTCTGATGAATATAATATGCGCGACGTCTGTTTGTTTGTTAGAAATTACATCACCAAGCGGTGCTATTATAGGCACCGGGACTGGCCAAGGCAAATAAGCAGAAATAAACGCTCAAATAAATTGCAGCATCACGTACTTGGGCCAGCCAAAGGCCACGCCCTCGTGCTTACGTGCGTGGTCACGTGTCTCGCTCGCACACTCACACTTGCTTGCAGCGTCATACGAATCAACTCAACTCAACTCAATCCGATTCGAATCAACTTCAGCTCCAACTTCAACTCCACAGCATTCAGCGCTACGATGCTGCAATGCTAGAACGTACGGAACCTAATTCCTGCGACGGCAGGAATCGACACAATGCACAACAGCAAACAAACATAACAGCAAATGGCAAACAAACGTCGTCACAACTAATCCATCTGTTGTTGCGTTCGTGGCCGGAAGTCAAGAGGAGGTGTGTGCGTGTGCATGTGCGCGTGAGAATCAATCAATTGGGGAGGTCCTCACGAACTTCACGAACTCAACAGACCCCACGAACCCCAAGCGACAATGCACCGCTTGCTGTTGGTGAATTGTTATCTACAGGGTCAGCTTCGCTACTTGGAACTTCGCTTCGAGCATTGTTGTCTTGCAGATCCTCGGTGGGCAAACATCCTCTACGTTAATGCTGAGCTTTGTTCTAAGTCGAGTCGATCTTGTGCTTGTTGGCTAATAGATTACTTGAATGATCCTCACTCAGCTCAGCTCAGCTCAACTCTCATTCATTGCATCTATTCAATGAATGAGTGAGTGAGTGAATGAGTGAGATAATGTTGTGTTAATGGTGGCTTACTTTGTTGTGGTGTTGTGTGAGCTAATAATGACCGTAAGCAAAGCAAAAGGAGTAGCAATTTACCAGACAGACAAATAGAAACAAACAAAAGTGGGAACCGAGAAAGAAAGAAAGAGATTTACGCCGAGATTAAAGATTAAAGATACAACTATCTAGCATACGCACGCGAATGTGAACGTGTCGAGCTAATCGGTTACATAATCATTGTTGCTTCTGTTGTTGTTATAGCAATTGAAGTAGAGTTCGTACTCGTGTGTGTGCGTCGATTGAGGAGCCTATAATGAGTTGCGCGTGCTCCGGATCGAGTTCAAGTGAGTGTTGTGTGGAGAAAATAATAAAGTGGCTCCTCTTCTCGAGCAGCAACCTCTCAATGTGCACTATCAATGTGTGTGTGTGTGTGTGCTCTCGTTGTGTGAGTGCGTGCGTGCTCGCCGACAACAATCACCGGCAATCACAACGACGACGAGATCTAATAAAGCAAACGTTGTGTGTTCAACATCAAGATTCTTCTTCTTTGCGAGCTCTAGAAAGCTTAGACAGTGAACTAGCGATTGCGAATTGAGACGGAGAAAGACGTGCAAAGTGTACTAAGAATGGTAAGAATGATCGTGACGCCGAGCTATCACACATTACGTATTGTTTGCTATTACACAAAACGCAAGTGAGAATCTATTTATCTGTTACACACGCTTTATTTATTTGCTCTCTCGATTGCTCGATTGATTGCAATCGATGCGGCAGCAGCAACAACGACAATAACAATCTAAAGCAAGTGTGTTTGTTGAAGATTAGATTAGGCTCGATGATTGATTGACTTGGCCGGCTGCTACACGTAGTAGTGGTAGTACAATGGCAATGCATCTCAACCAATGTTACGATCAACAATGAACACAGAGAAACTTATCGTAGTTTTTGCTTGTAAGAGAATTAGAGTTGAATTAGGGTACGAGATGAACTCACAATCTATTCTCACCATAGAACGCGTGCACAGTTTAATTAATGGCCCAGGCGGTATAATTGGTCAACGGGCATTGCACTATAACTTTGTAGTGTTGCAATGACGGGCTGGTGCTGCTGTAAATGCATGCAAAAGCTGGCAATGGTTATTCAAATAACTATTGCTGGCGAAAAATTGGGCTTCTTTTTTTTATATTTATTTTGACTCTATTAGTTGCTATTAACATCAACATTTAGCTTCAGTTTTGTCAGCCTTGGCTTCTGCACAGTTTTGCGTGCACAACACATTGGGTGTCGTTGTCACTCTTGACTGTGGAACTCTTTTATCGTGAATGAATGAGCCACATTCTTGTTTCAGTTTCAGCTCCAGCTTGTTTTGTTAGCCCATAACACAGAGTCACACATACGTAGAAATAAACAGAGAGCGATAATTGTAGCAAACAACGATTTTGTCAGCAACGAAATTGCGCCAAATAATTTATGACACAACAACCCGTTCGTGGTTACACAAATGAACTTACATTCTGCTGTACTGAATGACTGAATCACTGTGTGCTGCTTGTCTGTATCTCTATATTTGTGTATGTGTGTGTGTGATCAACCTAATTAGTGTGAGCAAACGTCATGACATCATTACAGGTACTTCTCACGACACTTGAGCTTATTTTGCACACTTGAGTTGAGTTGATACATGCTCTGCTTATTCTTCAGATAACTCATGTCTTGACATTGCAAAAGGAGAATTGCCTATCTTAACCTTTCTCTCTCCAGTCTGATATTTCAACAAGTTCGAGTCCAGACTATTATGAAACACAATCTTACTCCTTAAGATGAAAAATTCATCCAACTAATTTTTCATTTATTTCATGTTAAAATCTTTGAAAAATTTGCTTGAATTGAGTCAAAGCCAAGCGAATTCTTGTTCAAATACCATAATTAATCATTAATTTTCTCATCAATTTTTTTCAATTTCTGTAACACCTGCTCTTGCTTGGCACTATTCATCACCTTGCTTGTGTATGTTGTGTTCATCCCATTCCATCCCGTCCCGTTCTATTCCCTGTTCTTCATCTTGCGTAATCATTTCTTTGTCCTCTACCTTGTTCCATTCCGTTTGTTCCGTTTCTCGATGTCGGTCACTGATGTGTCCAACCAATGAACAATCTCCTCAATGACTGAATTCCACCGATCATCAATGGCCCGATCATACTGCTTGTTATCATCAACATCGAAACTATTGTCAACCAATCAATTGCTTGTCATAACAGGCAGCAGACGTAAGCATCAATCCAATCTGGGTGAATATATAGAAACCTCTCATTGCTATTGCCATATTTTGGTGATCAATTGCTCTAATTGATCGCGATTATTAGAATTCTCAATTAGATTATACATCTATCTATCTACTTCGTTAGAATGAATTGAATTGAAAAACATTATTGCCATTCTTATCACCTGCCTCGTTCAATCCAGTCAAGTTAGTTGCTTTCTAAGTTCTATTCACGCACACACACACTAAGTTTCCAATACTGATCAATGCTAACACTCAGTAATGATAATCATGATAACAGTCCAGTTTAGTTTTCGTGCTTGTGTGTGTGTGTGTG
Source organism: Fragariocoptes setiger (assembly GCA_019968535.1). Lineage (NCBI taxonomy): Eukaryota > Metazoa > Arthropoda > Arachnida > Trombidiformes > Phytoptidae > Fragariocoptes > Fragariocoptes setiger. The sequence goes on along the minus strand of JAIFTH010000753.1, from coordinate 11,528 downwards.
TGAGTGAATGTTGAATTGAGTTGAGTTGTGAATGTGTGAATAGGGAATTCAGTTTGGCATTCATAGAATATCAACTAGCCTAAACTGGACTATAAGCGTTATTGGTATAGGTGTCACATTCGAAGCAGAGAGATAGTTATTCGGGGCTCAAGGTGATCAATGCCCGGCTCCATTCTCGAATTGCGACCTGATGAAAGCTGATGGTGTAAATTGTGAGACACCACCAAGTCGCCTAACTTGCTATGTGCTAGGTGCTAGCTACGAGCTATTGTCGCTGTTACGGCGAATCCACGAGCATTATCTTTGCAAGCGTAAGTTTGGTCAAGCTTGTAGTAACTTGACTGTTAACTTACGTTCGATAGGCCTGACTGGCGACGACGACCAGATTAGTCATCAAGATCGGAATGTCGCTCGAAGTGAAAAAGCCAGACACTGTTCTCTTTCTCGACTGATTATTGAACACTGACCATACTGTGTGGTATGAGAGACACTGATGATCGTCCGAGCGGAACATCTTGATCGTTGAAGAATGCAATTCAAGTGAGCAGAGAAGAACTTTCTCCTTTCATCGTTGTGAATCGCAATTCTCTTTGGAGCAGAAGTCTGAGTCGAAATGCCTCACACAGAGTGTGTTGGCATTTGTATTCGTCGACCGTCTATTCAAGTCCTCGAGTTCAAGTGTGAGTTTAGTTGGTGGTCACTAACTTACTTGACTTAGTCTCCAACACTTGTGAGTGCAATTCTTATAAATTAGTGTAAATTAAGTGTGGACAGTTGTTCTCTTGATAGGGTGACAATCGACCGTCCAACCTCTATCTCTTGGACGATACGACTTTTTTATTCTTGACTCTGATTATCAGTGTTGCTGCTAATGAAACAAAGCCATTAATTAGCGTCACAGATTCTTTTTTAACACATAAGTGAGTGAATGAGAATCAATACTTTATGCTTTATCTCTCAATCAGCGCTTTCGGCAGTTTGTTGACAGCAACATCTGATGGCAACTTTAATTTTTGTCATCCATCGAACAATCCAGCGATCAGCTAGGTTAAGAACAATCAAAAGACTTAAAAGACTTATGATTTTCGTTATGCATCGATGAGTTTGTTTGTGACAAAATCATCTGACACGAAATATAAGTGCCAACCAATAAGCTAGTATAATAGTGCTTGATTTTGTGCGTGTGTGTTTCTGCTGTTCCGGTGTGTAAATGTTTCCACACTTAAGATGCCACTTGAGCTGTCGTGCAACAATACGTCTACACATCATTTCCGATTATTCTGCTAGTATATAGGCTGACTGACTTGGAGCTACTTGAAGCTCAAGCGCAAGCTCAAGATGTGACTCTGAGCTGAGAAAGAAAAGTTTCAAATTTCTCACTCACTAACTCACAAGCTATCAGTCAGCTATCGGCAACGCTCGAGGCCACCATAATCGGCTCATTATCTCATTATCATGAACTCATTTTCGTCGCCACACAACCGCAACGTTTGCCAACCAGACAGGCAGGCAGACAGACAGTTCAACTAGTCAGCCAATCATGAGTCACGAAGCATGATTGGGATAGTTGTTCAGACACAGTGATGTGTCGACAATGCCACGCACTTGCATCGGGTATTGAGCATCAAGTATCAACGAATACGCACTGCTAAATACTAGACCTTTTCACTCAAAGTATCAAGTCAAATCTTTTGGAATAATCTAATTTCAAGAGCCTAACCGTAACTTAATGCGCTAAGTTACGTCGTGTGATTGATCCTTAATTATTTGCCTGTGATCAACTCAATTTCGTTTGTCCGCCTGTTTGTTTCTTCATTTATGAGCAGAAAGTTATTATACTCATAGTTGAGCAATAATCACATGCTAATGAGATGGTATTGCTAGGCTGTCACACGCACACACATTCACTTATTGGCGTCACATATCCATCATTTTATTCTACACACTCGTCGTCAGACTTTTCAGAATTTGACTTTTCACTTGTACTCATGTTCACTTCTTAATTTCTAAACAAAGTTCACTCTTGTTTATTTTGTCGTGACTATGTCGTGTCTTATCGTTCGCTGCTAAGACTTTACAACGACATATTGAACTTCTCTTGAAATATCTCAAATAGCTCAAAGATCTTTCGAGAAATTGTTTGCATCTTTTTGTTGTTGCTACATACATAAATTCAACGCCAACGATATACGTTGGCTCGGATGTTCACGATCTATACATGGACACACATACACGATAGAATTATTGCACACATAAATATGTGCGTGACACATTTACGTCTACATTTTCGTAATGGTAAGAATAGTGTGCGTGCTATGTCAAGTGGATTGGTGGTGGCAGTAATGCACTTGACGCAGCATCAGTACTCATCTATCAACGTCAGCTTTGCGTGTTGATTGAACGCCAACACTATGAAATTGGCTACACCAATCGATCACCGATTAACTTTGTTTGTTGTTTTATCTCTTTCGCTTTCTCTGACTCTCATTCTCTTCTTGGCACTCAAGTGTTTTTATTTCTAAATTTAGCGCTCTCTTCAGTGTAGTCGCTATAAATTGAGTCCAATCCGTAATACAGAATTTTGAAGTAAATCATTCTTCTCTTTGTCTCTATTTTCGTCGTCGACTAAATTGCTGTGATCGACTGCGCAAGCAATCGATAAAATTAATAGCATTATCGATGTTCATCAACTAATCCTCAAATTCTTTTCGAATTATCTTTTAATTATCTCAGGACCTCGATCTCGACGTATCAAATCCAAAGATAAGGCCAAGATTGACGAGAAGCGGCCTCGTACAGCATTCACATCGGAACAATTGGCCAAACTTAAGCAAGAATTCATCAACAATTCGTAAGTATCACCTGGGAATATTGGCACAAGAGTTGACACTTGTGCGCACGCTGGCGCCATCTACTGATTAAAATTAACACAGTCCATTAACAAAAATCTTTCTCAATTCACAAAATCAACAGATATCTGGACGAAAAGCGACGCAAACACTTGGCCGACCAATTGAAGCTCAACGAGAATCAAATTAAGGTAAGTCTTCAATAATGAATATTCAAAAATTATACACACTAATATAGTGATGCACACGATATTAACTATAACGCTCATCTCTAATTAACTCTTCATTATATAGATTTGGTTTCAAAACAAACGTGCCAAGACGAAAAAGCAAAACAATCAACCGGATCCCTTGCGACAAATGCTCGTTAAAGGTGGATTGTACAATCATAGCACTGTTCCAACATCCGACGACACATCGACTTACGATGATAGATCGCGCGATTTCGATGACGAAGACAACAATGATGAAGACGATCGATCGTCGTCGATGCCCGACGATCACAAATACAATAATGAGAACGATTGTGATGATAACAGTAGCTGCACGAGTACGGCCACACGAAAGGATGGCTCGACAAAGATAATGACCACACCACAAAATGGCACCTGCGAGACGGTCAATGAGCATCATCTTATGACGAGGCCACGAGCTTCATCGACGGGATCGTTGAGTCCCGAGCGAGCCGAAACTGTGTCCATAACAGCTTGATCTCGATCTTCGTACCTTCAAAGAATAACTAATCAATCCTGGGATGGCCACTGAGCAGGCGATGTAAGCTGGAAAAATCGCAACTTATGATCTGTTGAATAGCTTTAGTTTTTGAGGGCGAAAAGCCGACACATACACACTGATGTTGATGTATATACAATCACCAAATACAAACGCACACTCACATCACGTCACAAGTTTCTCATTCGCACCCCAAAGATAGACAACATGTACCTTCATCAATTCAAACTTTATTTAGTTTCAGGAGGAATGTGAACAAACAGAACAGATACATTTTGACGAAAGCCACTAATATTGCTCTCAGGACAAACTCCCTAAGAAATAGCACATCTCGCGTGACGTGAAATGTATTGACATGCGGAGCGAGATATTAGTCTCTCTTTCTAAGTTGAATCTCATTGATATTATTATTATTATTGAACATTATTATTAAATATAAATCAATCACTCGTCTTTTCTCTGTTTGAATTTGTTACTTCGTACGTTGATGTTGCGATTGTTGTTGTTGCGCCGCTGATGTCTCGACAGCTCTTGAATGTTGCTGGTGACACGAGTGTTGATGACAATGTGTGTCATGACGATGCCCAGGTCGCCACTCTAAACAACAACATGGAATGCACATAAATACAGGCTCCGTATGAACCAATTCAGTGGTGTTGTTGCCGCCACCTGTTGCCGGTAGCATCGGCACTGCCAATGCATGCGCTGGCCAACACCAAAAGAGCCACAACAGGGGCAGGCAACATATCAGGGGCGCACAGACTGTGGACTAATTTGACTATTTCTCGTTCAAACGTTGAGTTGATTAGGTATGTGAGGTTCGTCCAACGAAAATATATGCTACTCACGTAATAACAGCGAAATTTCCCATGGTTCCATAGAGATGGAAGCTATATCAGTGATAGCTTTGGAGACAAAAAATTAAACAAATCATTTTCAACAATAACAATACAATGAGAAGCCTAGGTCCGCTCAAATGGTCACATTTTTTGGATCACAATAATCAAGTGATTTTACAATGTTGTTAGGCGCTTCAGACGAAAAGCGCGTGACACGCGCACAGGCGCGCGCCTTTCCCATTGTTCGCCTACCGATCAGCTGTTTGTCAAAAACGCAATGATTCTTTCAAATTGCTGACTTCTTACTACTTCTTGTTAGTACAAACAGCAAAACAACCGTTAGGTATTAATAATTGTTAATATTATCACCCACATCATGCTCATATATTAGAACAGCGGATACAGAATTGTTCAACATTGTGCGGCCGATTGTAGACACACATGTTGAGGATCACGTGAAGGCGCAAATTCCCAAGTTTTATTCATAGCCTCTCTATTCATCATTATTAATCTAGAGATGATTCCATCATCGATATGTTTGATAATGATCTCTATTTCATTGTATAAGATAATTATAGCACATCACTAGTATAATCAAGTTTAATCAACGAGAATCGAACAATGTCGTCAGTGACCAGCTTGGACCAATTGAATTTGGACACCCTCTACCTAGTGTTGGATCATTTGGATGAGCGCGATCGGTCCATGTTAAGATTGTTAAATAAGCGATGGCACACTCTCATTTCAGATTATCGCCGTCACCAGCGCGAGCTCGTTTACTGCTGCAAATATAAAGGTTTCAATGAGAAATTGTACCGTTCGTGTGATTTACGCTGGTTCCTGGAACAATATCCGAATCTGCGCTCACTGAGTTTAGATTTGGATTTTCTTGTCGAGCGTCAACGGATCAAATTTCTCGGAAATCATGGATGGTTACTAAGGATAGTCAATGCACTACCACGATTAGAGTACTTCAAGTTGCTCGTGCCTGGCCCACTGATTGACGGCACTAGATTGGATCATTTGGGCCAATTGCGCCACCTTTATGAGTTACATATTGAATGTTTGATAGATGCCAATCAATTTGCTCGTGTACTCGAAAAGTGTATCAGTCTCAAGCGATTGACGTTCAACAATCGTGGCCGAAGTCCGGCACGCGGCCTGGCGTCGGCGTTCGCTTGTTTACGCGACAATCTGGAGTCTGTCTGTTTCAAGACACACAGTTCGACTAGCATTGAGAATTGCCTCAATCATCTGATCGTAAAAAATCCTTCACTACGTGAATTCATCATAGCGCTGGCACCCACATATCCGTCAATGTTGATGCGCATTTGTCAGTCGTTCCCAAAGCTTGAAGTTCTCGAGTTTAACGACATCAATGCCAACTTTACGCCTCCCGCCTTTGCACCTGTCCAACCGCCTAATAATTATATACCATTGAACGAGTTGGCTCACGACGCCAATGCCGAGCGCATGAATCGCGAAAACACTGTGTGGCATCGCTTGAGAGACGTGCCCATCGATTCCTTAGCCAATTTGCGCGTATTACGAGCCTGCTGCTCTATTCGGGTCACAGACGCTCAAAGTATAATCAGCCGATGTGCAAGATATCGTACCATCGAAAAGTTACACCTTGAGTTTGTATCGATACCAATCAGCCAATCAAATCTGTTCATCAACAGAGTGTGCACTTCGTGTCCCAAGCTCAAGCATTTGAGTTTGTACGGCTTATCATCGGTATGCTTTCTGAGCGCTCTTGAGGAATTCAGCCAATTAAATCACCTGACAGTGTTGGAGCTCAAATTTCGTCATAAGATCTACACAAAAAGTTTTGCCTTGTCATGGCGTACTCATCACGAAAAATTCGCACGCAGAATACAGCGCATCTCCATATCATCTTTCGCATTAGACGATTCAATTCCATTGAGTGTGTGGGGTCCGTTGCATCGTAAAGCTCGCGAATATCGCAGATCAATACAGATGCGAGTGTTCACTTGTTCACAAGGCACATTGATGTTCAAAATCGGTGACGCTATCAATGATACAACGGAAACAATTGATGCCTTATGCGACGCACAAGCAAAAAAGGGGAAAGCTGTCGACGAAAATGGATTATAAATTTGAAGCATCTAAAAAAGAGGGAAATGTAACCCACCGAATCAACAACGAATCATCTAATACGATCTAACGTTCGAGAATTGTGGTTTACATTAACATTGCCAATTAATATTAGAATTTAGAGTTGCTGTTCAGTCATGCCAGCTGAGACGGCACTTTCAACTAAACACGGCAGCAACAAGTTAATCTAACAAGTACCCTAAAGGGTCTAACTTAGTTACATTTGAAATTGACCGGGACAGTATGAACCACGTGAACTCCGTCCTGCTTTCGCAGTTTAAAACCGATATGCGGGTTTGAACTGCAAAAGAAGGACGAAGGAGAGCAAAAAGTACACAGTGTACCTGACCGCGTGATATTCTTGTGTGCAACTCAATGGGCGTTAAAATGCACTGCTCAAAGGCAGCCGATGTAACTAAGTTAGAAACACCCTTTATTAAACCTTACAAATGAACTTAATAATTGTGAGCTAACAGACAGAGTGATTTTACACAATGTATACAAGGACGAAATTTACTCACTTTTTACACTTGAATGAGAATTGAATACGTTTTTACTGTTGAGTTAGTTGGGATTGAAAACTAGAAACATTCGCCTAGCGGTTGCGTGCGTACACTTGTCGCCGATTGTGTCGACGGTATCGTGGATGTTGGACATAAGCGGGAGCTGACAACACGTCGCATTACCGGATCCATAGACGACATGTAATTCACTTCGATCATTGTGATGTGCAAACGTAGACCCGCCACGCTAGATGTATGAGCCGGCAACCAAGTCGCTAAGCCGTTGACAACACGCACAGGTGCATCGTCCACCAACAGCAAATGTGTCATTGTGCGCCGTGAGTTGCTCGGCACGTGCTCCACCGTGACAGACATATCACGATCGTCGCTACTCGTCAAATTGAGCCAAACATGTTTTGGCAGTTCAACACTGGGATCGTTTTCGCCATGGTTCACATCGATACCATAATTAGGCCGACCGTCGGCGGCCATTGTGGGAGGTTTCGAGTGAACACGGAAGTGGACGACAATTTGATAATGTTGCGAACAGAATGTGCCTTTGTCTGACGTGAGTATGAAGAACTTCTTGGGTGTCTGTGGCTGTTGCAAGGGTTGCTCACGAAACGGATCGCTGTCGCTGAACTGCCAATCAAAAGACATCAGAAAACATTGATTGTTGTGTTCTCCGCAAGAGCCACATTCGCCTGCACCAAAAGCTTCATATGAGCTACATTGATAGGCCACCTGTTGACACACGTTAGAGCTCAATTCATAAGTCGGCACCACCGTGGAGCGTGTATGTGATTCGGACAGAACACGATCACGGTCTGTTTACAGAATCGTCCATGTGATTCAGGTAAATTAGAAGGATGTTTACTCAAGAGTGTGTGTGTGTGTGAGAGAGAGAGAGAGAAAGTCACATGATTTTTGTATCGGAAAGTACGTACTGAGAACGATTGTGATCAATGCATTGACCATGGCCTGGTTATCAGTTTCGCAACCCGGTTGGGTGGCCCCACCGTTGACATAGATGTCGTAATGGCCCAATTGACCGCCGAGGCCCAGGAATCCATCGTCATAGTGAAACACATCCACTTGATAGGCATCAGAAGGCGATAAACGATGCGGATTGTACATTTGGGCTGGGCCCACATTGTCGCTGCCAGTGTCAGTCGGTTGCATGGTGCCATCACCGGCGCCCATGAACAATTTGCCACCGAAACATGGACCTGCAGGATCGAGAGCCGACAATCGACCGAGTTGGGGCCTAATACGTTTGCCAGCGAACGCGGCCACGTGTGCGCCTAGCGAGTGGCCCACCAGATGAATGCGGCGCCGATCGGCGCCTAACGCCAATAGGCGTTCAATGAAGATGGCCAAATAACTTCCAGTGGCTTGCGTATTTGCAGCAGCTCTTTTTATAGCCAAGACACACACACACACACGCATCACATCATATTGATAAAATGCATTTAAAATGCGTTTGATGATTATTTCATGTGGTAGGACAGAATATAAAAATAGTGATTGTTGCTTACCGAAAGAATGAACCTGACGCCACGCGACCCCAATCCATGAAAAACACATTATACTTGTGTGTCTTGTGCGTTTCGTCAAACAGTGAGCGTATTCGGCGCAACCACAACGTTTCCGGATACGACTGTGTGTAACCGTGCACGAAAATGATGGTCTTTTTGTCGGGCGTAAAGCCACTGTGTGTAATGATCTCCGGCACCACGGTGGCATTTAGTCGAGTCTCGCCAACGCCGGGCGCCAGAAGCACAAATGTTGGCTCTATGGCACTCAGCTCGAGCGGATTCGAGGTGATTGTTGAGGTCATGCAACGGCGACGCACCAATTCATAGAAGCGCTGGTTGTCTATCACGTACGATGGATCTTTTTTAGGATTGGAATGCTCATTGAGGGGATCCTCATGAGTCGGCTGAGACCCGTAATCTAGCGCATTAGGTGAATGCTCGTCCTCGGCAGAACCTCTGCTCATACTACGCGCCGGACTCAGCAATACGTGGACTACATTTGAAGGCAAAAGAGACCTGGTATCGTACGTTGAACGTACCCAGGTGCTCAATTTTGGCTGCTGCGGACCAATTATCGGTTGATTGTTCGTGTTTTTGTTTTTGTTGACATATTGTGTTCGATATGGCTGTTGCTGTTGTTGTACAAGTGCATCACTACCAATCATTGATATGTACCTTTGGTGCCTACATTCCACCGTTCGATTGTTGAAGAAGCACATTAACGACGAACAAACTATGAATGATAATAAAATGATCGATTGTTGCAAATGAATAATCATTTTATTATGTTGTAGTAGATTTTGTCAAGGAAGTTTTTTTTAACGATTTACTAGGTTATAATTGATTTGACTTTTTTCTCAAGTTCTAACGAGCACAACCTTTATCCACTACAGGTACATTTATCATCGACCAGCCAGCCGACGTAAGTGAGTGTTAATTATTCGACCTCCTTTCACCAAAATCATCGAAGCTAAATCTAGTTGTTGTGACTTAACCCACGTTTGGTTATTCTTGAACCTGCTCCATCTATAGTACTACTGCTCTGAGTGAGATGATATTAGGGTTAATGAAGCACTCATTACACTAGTCAACTTATAACTTAGTTGGTTGTCAAAGTCGCTCAAGCAAATTACAACTTAATGGTACTATTGTGATAACAGGAAGAAATTTATTCATGTGTGTGTAGAATGCGGGCTATTATATGATGACAATCTTTCCAGCATGCACACGGTTTATTCAGCCATTTAGTTGGTGGCAGGTGAAGGTGTTATACGAACGCCAAAAGAGACGCTCAAGTTTCAGTACACCTTTTATTCCCGCGCCGAGGTAATCATAGCAGCAACGATAGTAGCATTTAATCTCTCGCAATTCGATATAACAAAGGACACCGGCAGAAATTGAATTTGTAGTGTCTGCTGCATCAATCTGTGATGCCGCAACATTGTCATCAATGTTTCTCTTTCTAATTGTTTCATTTTTGTTTTCAGTATATCATGCTGCAATTCAACAGAATGTCACATGAAAAAAAGAATCAATTTCGCGCCTAAATTGTTATCAGTGTGTGAATCAGAATAACAAACATACACACACACAGACTGACACTTGTCACTCGCATCTGTCACGCTTATCACATTGTCGAGCTATGAGCTTATTCACAACAAGAGTTGTGAATGAGTTGAAAACTTTGCTGTTTGCTTGCCGCCGCACAACTTACTAGGCCGCATGTTGTACTATGCGGCTTTGCTAACAAATCCACTTTGATGTGATAATAAATTCAAACGATCATGGTAGCAGCGAAATTTGAGACAAAGGGTCAGTCTGTTGTCATTCAAACATAGATAGCATTTTCATTTAGTCTAACTACACCACAAAGCTTGCATTGTAGTTCAGTAAACACGGGAGAATCATTGTTGATTAGCGAAGATACAGTAGCGCGCCAAGACCGAAACTAACGCTGCCTGCAGTTTAAGCCCAAAACAGCTTGCACCACAGTATCCTGCAGCAGAATCTGTAGCGCGTATTACTCATCTGTGTGCACGGCCGCATGTTATAACACAGAGATCGGTGAGTAAATTCAGCATGTACGCGGCAAACACGGCGTTTACACAGCGATGCGTTCTGCTGGATGGATGCACACTGCTGCGCGTCGTGTTGCGCATTCAGGTTGAAGCACATGTATCGCTTGTGCGTGTGGCGTTACACATGCATAGCACACACAAGCAAAAGTTGCCGGTCGGATGACGCATCGCACACACACGCGCACACGCAGAGAGCGTTCGTTGAGCAAAGTTCGTTGAGGAATATTCGTTCGTTGTGAGTCGTGTCGCTATTGAGTTGTTGTTGTCGTCGGCGTTCACGTATCAGTAGTCAAAATAGCGGTGCTCGATCAACAACTGGTTGCCGATCTGAAGTAGTCATCCTAGTTCTAGTTCTAGCTATCATCATTACATGACAACATCAACAACAATAACAACATGCCACAGACTAAAACAACATTATCAATTGATGATAAACACATGATTGGCGGCGCACCAAGACCATTACAATTATGGACCACACCAGGTGATTCAGTGTCGGACAAATCACAGCGTCAACCGCGAAGTAAACCAACCACTCTGAACACAGCATCAGCAGCATCAAGTGCTGAAGAACGAGTCATTGAATCACGGGGAAATCAAACCAATCAGTATCACTGTCACTCTTATAATCACAATTGCTACAGTAATCATAGCAAGTGTCAACATTCACGGGAGAAAGAGAAAGAGCAGCGCGTGCCTTTGTTCACCCAGCACGCGCATCATCGCATTAATCATTTGGAGCAGCGAAAACGTGATAGAATTAAGAATTCATTAGCGCTCGATATGAGCGTGGTTCGTCCTGCCAGCGGTCATTCCAATGGCTCAATGCCAACCGCACCTGCCGACTTGAATCCAGAGGCCACAATCTTTG
>JAIFTH010000752.1:0-17277 GCA_019968535.1 Fragariocoptes setiger | reverse complement strand
CACAAAAGTTGGCCGAATTCGCTCTACTCTAACATGTTCAGGCCGACTACTTTCTCGACATACTATACGTGTTTTACGTTAAAGTTACGTAAAAACTGATTGACTACGAATATTGTCATTGTTTTATTTCCAATGAGAACCATGGCTTGTTGTTGTATCGGCGAATGTTCACCCGCAAGTGAATGAAACGAGCTTGAATAGAGCAATGGCAATTGTGACAGGTGAATTTGTGGAGAAAGAATACAAAAATAAACACTACTTGCTGCAATAAACAACAATGATGAGCAGTGCACTAAGTGAGACATGAATTATGATTGTGTTTGTACGAGATTCTCACGTTCATAGTCACAACAGCGACGGCGACGGCGACGGCAACAACAACGGCAACAACGATAACAGCAATATCGACAATAGCCAAGCAAAGTTTTACAACTCAAAGTGTGTGAGTTCATCTTCTTTCTTTGCTTCTGAGCAAACAATCAAAGAGGCCAATTGATTGTTCGGCTTCAATGAATTCGACCGCTCGCAAGTCATAATTCAAGCACAAATAACATCGCCAAAACTGATGTTGCACTTGTGGCACTTGTTGCTTGCGTTTACACCTGTAATCGCTGTATCGCGCACGATTCATTCCTACGTTAGCTCATTCAATCATTCAATGATTTTGATTTAAACTCACAAGAGCCGAGAGTTGACTTGCAGCTTGAGTTCATCTCAATTTACGAGACGCACACACACAAACTGACATAATGTCAATCACAGTCAAAGTGGGCAGAAATGAGTAACACACAGTGGACAAGAAAGAAAGAGAGACCAAGCCTAATGGCAATCACAACAGTCACAGCCAATGACGGCATTCTTTTTGTTTTGTTTGTGTGACACCAAGTCGAACGACGCCGCACGATGCTGAATGCCAAATGATGTGTCACACACTCGCGCACACAAAAGAATGTCAACCACTCGCCAATCACCTGTGCTGCTGTCTGTCAATGGCCAGCCAACATCCACAGCCAGAGCAACAACAACAGCAAGCAGCGACAAGTGCGACGAGCAATGAGCAATAGCTTGGTCGGCAATAGTCTTTGAGTTGTTGTTGTTGCTGTTGCTGCTGCTGCTGCTGCTGCTGCTTCTGATGACGAACTATTGAAATTACCGAGACTGAAAACGTTCGCGCAGTATTGAACGAGGGCGTGTTGTTTTGATTTTGATTTTGACTTTGACTTTGTTTGATCCGGCTGCAACGACTGACAACTGCAACGAAGACAAGCACACCACAGTTGCACCGAATGTTGCTGCTGCTGGTGTTGCGAGACACTGCAACAAGTGTTTCGTTTGCTTTATGCGAAGCCGCACTCAACCATAAGCTGTTAGCTCGACGTAGCGTTGAGTAACTAATAGAGTACAAATATGTGTGTTGTGCAGGTGAAGCAAATTTTAGCCGGCAAAGACTTGATCGATCCATCGAGCTTTCCGAAGAGCATCAACTCAATTTCATTTGTCACTCAGTTTTATTGGTCTGGTGTGTTTATTTACGCCCGTGTCATGTGTGACAATCAACAATCAATAATCAATAATATTCTTTTATCATTTAGTCGATGTTATCTCATTTGTTCTCTTCCATGAGCAAAAAGCATGAGATCTAATTTAAAGCTAGTAACACAATAGTCAGCCAAATGGCAGCAGTAAATTCTAGAGATCATAGCAGAGAATGAACGAGTGAGATTGTGCTCAGTTATCTGCAGCTATTCTTAACAACTTGCATTTGGCACACCATGTGACAACACGCACACGTGATTCAACACAGCACATCGACTGCTTGTTTTTCAATCTGCGAATCAATAACAGAGATCAGTTCATTCACCGATGCTTCATTTTCATTTCATTTATCAGGTTTGCAAGTGAGAGAATGGAGTTGAAGCTTACCAGTTAGCCAGCAAGTGGTCAAACAATACCGTTTTATAAAATTGTGAGTGCAAGGTCAAATTTTGTTCTAACCTTGTTCGGTTTTGTTCCAAAAGTCAATAGGCTAGCAACATCGATTGGTAGCGATTGGTTTTCATTGCAATTGGAATTCATTGCGAAACAAAGAAGAGAAAGAGGGGGAGGCAAACGACTTCCGGTTGAATCGTCGAAATTAAATGCACAAAACGGCCAAGTGAACTTGAACTTTGAATTTGTGTAATTTTCACAATCATCAGCAGTAGCAGCAGTTGTGCAAGCTTAGCCATTGAGCCAGCAGAAAACGTTGCCCTCTCAAGTTGCGAATCCAGTGAGCGAGCTGCTAAGATGATCGATCACAGTATCGACCCTTGCAATTCGAGTTATGCTTTTGCTGCTGGTGCTGCTAGTGTTGCTCTCGTTGAGCCTGATTGACAAATCAATCGAGATTCACAATTTCACAACAGAATACATAGAAAGCTTGAATAGAAAGCAGTGATTGTTGTTTTTGTTCCTGTTGCTGGCAAATCAAATCAAATCAAATCAGTGCGATTGCGGCTCCAGCCACAGCTGTTCAAAGCCGCGATTCAACAACGCGTCAGAGTGAGCGTCGGATCAACGACACCCGGTGAGCGCATGATCGACACTTGCAAATTGCAAATTGCAACTCGCAAGCCACCAGTTACAATCGAATCGAATTGAGTTAAAGTTAGAATTGGAATTGTTCAGATTGTTCGAGAGTTTAAGTTGGAATCTTTGTTTTTGCTGTTTTTGTCGTTTCCAGATTCGTCTTTGTTGAGTTAGTGTTAGTCAGTTAGTAATACGAATTGTTGCTTCCTGTTTGCTATAGTTCGAGTAGCTGAGGCTTGCACGTCCCTCTCGAGGCATGGTCATCATTGCCGAGCTCGAATGCTCGTCCAATTACACGATGTTAAAGCGATGTTTGATGAGAGCGATGTTTGAGGTGAGAGCAGTTTGAGGTTTCATTTGAGTGAGTGAGAAATTTCTTGTGATTATTTTAATCCGCAGCTGAGTCGATCAATTTTTGCACTCTGTCATGTCAGTTGTTCTCGTGTGCAGTCGTGGTTGCTGTTGATGTTGTGACGATGACTGTGGCTCTGGTTCTGCCTATGGTTGGCGGTGTCAAGCGTCAAACAACTTGCAGCATGTTGTTTCAAGTTCAACTTGATCAGGTGAGCATTCGATAAATAAATAAACAAACAAACAAACAAAATGAAACGACCTTCAGTTGAGTTGCTTCAGTTTGAAAGAATATTCTCTTGATTATTGGCAGCTTGTCAACGTGGCAACACAAACACGTCATCAAGCAAACGAGCGACGTCAAAAATGATCGTTCGTCGTCATCGTTGTCCGAGTCAAGAGAGTGCGAGTGTGTCAATTCAATTTTGCGTGTGTACACCAACAACGAAACAATTAGTCTAGCATGAGCAGCAAAGTCGAGTGCTGTTGCCGCTAATGCCGCTTCACTTGACGTTTCGAGGAGTGAACGTTGTGAGAGAGTTTTCTTTTTTCCGTTCATGGAACAACAATCGTTGTTGTTCGTCGCTTGTTGATCGTTATTTGTTGGGTGCCTCAGACCATGTTGATGTGCGCCGACCATGCGAAATACTTGACACCAAAATAGTTACATCGTGATGATTGCAATTGTTGCTTTCTTTCTCCCTCTTTCTCTCGTGTTACTAGTTGACTAGTGATGAATGCGCTTGTTATTATTCGTCACTGTTATAAGAGAGAATTACGAGCCTTTATTCGTCGCGTTACGTTACGTTACGTCGCGTCACGTCACGTCAATCATGCGTCAATCACGTGCAACTTGAACGGACCAAAGTTCAACGAGCAGAGTTGCAAAATCAAACTTTTTCTCTCAACTTTCAACAGGCCAGCTGTAAAATCGAACAAACGGGCAAGCGAGCGGACGACGCTGACGTGAGAGAGGCGTGCCATCGAATATTTTCGTCATGTCGAGCGCGAACTAACAACAATGATAGTTTCATTTTCAGTTTAATGTTTATCGTGGAATGGACCCGTCCGAGCATCAATGAGATATCTCAATGGCAATTTGTGTTTAAAGAGACAATCGTTCGTATTCTTTGTTGTGACTGACTATTTTGACCAATATTTACACACGCAAACACAAATCAGCATTCGTTGTGCTAGGATTTTTTGCAAAAGAGATTCTTTTATTCAAGACAAGATTTGAGATGCAAAATGTAAATTTCGATTGTCACACGCACAGTATTTATTGCCGTTCCTGTTGAAGAACTTGCATCGTCCTCACCAGTCGACAGTCGACAGTCGACAATCGTGTGTTTTAAAAGAGAGAGAGAGAGAGAGAGAGAGACAGCTGCTGAATTAAATTTATTTTGGCGACAATTAGTCGTCGATAGTGATCTAAATTGACACACGCGCGCAAGCAAAAAGCTGGCTCAAACGACATTCGAGTATGATCAGTGCGTTCATCTAGAGTTGAAATAATGGCAGTTCATTCGAATTGTTGACAATTGTGTTGTGTCACAGATCACTCATCACTCACTCACTCAATCACTCAATCATTGGACATTCGATGCGATCGATTTGATTCGAGGACTTTCGACTTTAGACTTTAGATAGCCTTGCACTTGACTCCCAAGTGGGGCACTTGAAACTGCTATTCGTCAGTCACTAGACATTAGTTCAATTCGTTCAATGGTGACACAAGTCCCTAATGCCGCTTAATTGCAATAGCGGACCAATTGCCATTCAAATGAACAACTGAAACTTTCTTGACTTTGTACTCGCTAGCAAAAATTCAATGAAATGACATCTCTATCTTGCTCTCTGTCTTCGTTTCGTTTCTTTTCAATCGAATGATATCGTTATTCGTTCATTCGTTGATTCGCGTGAGCCAGTGATTGCTCTTTCACTCTCAGCGAACTCTTCGAACAATTAAAGCTTTCTCACAGTTTTCGCTTCTTTTCGAGACACTCATTCTCACTTATAGGCTTTCTCGTGCGAAACTTTCTCTTTGCTGCGAGTGTGTTGTGTATGAATCATCAACGAATAGACAATTGCTCGTTCTGTATGCAATGTGATGTATAGGCCAACAAACAAACATTGCTATTGTTAGAAGATGTTTGCTTACAATAGAACGTTAATACGAATATAGAAACAAAACGAATGGAATTCACGCGTTGAAAGTAGATTCCAACTTTGACTCGAACTTGAGCGCAAGTGATTACATAATGTGAGCCTAATTACCGGTGGCGTTAATTGGCTTCCTGTCTGTTTTTGCCTCTCAACCGACGAGCAGACAATGCTTGCTTGCTTGCTTGTGATTGTCGTCAGTGGCGTGTCGTTTGCATTGTTGTCTGTGTCTAGAGGCTCGAATTCCAACAATAGTGGCAAAAAATCAAACGAGCAACAAAGTGTCATACGAGCAGCAAACACAAATATCAAGTGCAAACGAGTAGTTGAACGAAAATGAAGGCAAAAAACAATAATAGCAGCAAGAGACTGGAGGAAAAATTGCATCCAAAGATGGCAAGGCGATAATTGAAGTTGATTAAACTCATAAATTAGCTCAAACATCACTAGCAGAAGCCGCAGAAGCCGCAGCAACAACAACAACAACACAACTAAACAAAGACTCCAGCTCAATTTATCTAGATTTCCTGTGGTGCGTGCGATGCGACGACGATTTGATTTTGAAGCTGCATATAGTTGTTTTTGTTAGTTCGCGCCCATCGTTTAGTTAGTTGAGTTGTTTTATTGCATCATTCAATTCAATGTTGCTGACTTTGGTTGTGTCTTTCTGTCGCTGTCGCTGTCGCTGTCGTTGTCGTTGTCATTGTGATTGTGAACGTGGCCTTCGTGACGTCATTACTGTAGTCACTATAGCTGTTGTCATGGTCGTCGTTCGTGTGCAACAAACACATCAAAAGCAAGCGTCATAGCGACGACAGATGCAACATTGCTGATGACATTCTCTCGTTAGTTAATTCGTTCGTTGGCTCTGCTAAAATTGCACCTGTCTTTGCTGGCTTCAGTCAAAGCCAATGTCCAGTGAAGTCGAGCAAAGCAAAGCAGTTTAAGCAGTCGCATTTAGCAGTGAGTCTCGATAGCAACCGCTGAACGTGTAGAGTTTAAATACGATAGTTGACGCTGAAGATAGTTGCTAGGCAGACAGAATATAATAAAAAGGTGACAACTGTAATCACAGCATTGCTAATGATGATCACGGTGTGTGATAAATATTGGCGTTAATTGATTATCTGCTTCACAAAGTAAAACTTTTTCCACTAAACTATAACTTGTGGCTCAAAATGTGTGGCTCGTTATTTGCTCAGCGAATCATCTATCGTATCATGAATTTGATTAGTTTTTTCTTCTAATTTTTGTTGTTTGTCTATTTCTCAACTTACATTAGCTTTTTAACGTTTGAGCTATTGCTCGTTTGCAAGCAACGAACGAACCTTAGCTCGAATGAAGCTCGGACGAAGCTTGAAATGGTTCAGCCTGAGCAAATTCATTGGCAATAAAAGCGTAGTAAATTATTCGCGACTCAACTTGGACTCAAATCTCGAATTACAATCTTCGATATTTTGCGTTCTTGTTATTGTTGCAAATAAACTCACCTTTGCAGTCACATTCGTTTGCAGTTTTCTCCGTTTCGTTTCGTTCAGTTTCAACAAGCCAAAAACTACAGTGACATGAATGTTCGAGTTAATGCAAGAAATGTGTACTGAAAGTTGTTGGCATTGTTGTTTATTGTCTTTATGTGACTTTTATGCACCAAATTTTGATGCACCAAGCGGTCGAAATCATTATCTTTGCACGAACAAATAATGATAAGGAAACCAACGAAGCTGATCAGATGCGATGGCTGGTGTCAACACTCAGCTTTCAACGTCTACTGTGCTTCTAGTTTACTTGGTGTGGGCACTGCTATTGTTCTAAGAGAGACCAATGAAGGCCACGAAAGCGTGTCACCTGTTTCTTGTTTATTTTTATCAGAAAACGTATCAATAATGGACGCACGATAGTCGCGAGTCAAACATCATCAAAACGAACAGAGAAAACGAATGAACTTGAACTTGAACTTGAATTCGAATCCGAAACGATAGATTGCAATTGAAATGGCTGACGGACAGTGAATCAAAGAGCCTGGTGGTGCTTAATTAGCGCCGCAAGCAGCTCATTAGCGCTCTCCAGGTGCTAGCTCGTGGGTCTCGCTCTCGTAAGCTCTTCACAAAAATTGCTTCACAGATAATGTTGTTGTTGTTTTTTTTACCAAGACTTCTTAAAGGAGGAGAAACTTTTATCGTAACAAGTGAACTGTCCTTCTCTCCTTCTTCTTGAACTTTTAGACTTTCTAAACTCACCTGAACTCATGCTCAAACCGAAATCAATCCAAACATCTGGCCAACTTGTAACAACGAACACGAATACTGATGAGCCGGTTACCAACTAACGCTGCTTCAAAGTGTGGCCGAATTTGGCGACAATTTGATTTGACCAACTGTAGATAAATCAACAAGTGCTCTCTGTTCGTTATGTTCACTCCAGTTGTGCATGAGTGTGTGTGTGTGTGGTGACCGTGAATCCGACTGTTCCTGTCTGTTTGACTGTCTATTCGTGTTGTTGCGTCTGAACACCACAACAACAAATGTGTGAGCTGCAAATTTCCAGCTACAATTGAACACAAATTCGACGAGTTAATTGATTTTTACGCCTCGCAACAGCGCGACACATCAAGTCGCGTCAGCATGTCGGCGACAACTCGAAACGAATCATCGACTCGAATGCCCATGTCAATGGCATGCTGTGCTCCAAATGTAATTTAATTCTCAAAATTAAATGCTCAAAATTCGAAAACTAAAATTCTCGAATTGCGTCAGCATTTGAATTGTTGGCGTTCGAATGGCGAATTGCGTGAGTGAGCAAAGTGCGTGCGTGCGTGCAAAATCATCGAGCGTAAAATTAAGACACCAACTCAACTCAATTAGCAAGCTTTGCTCGGTGTCTACTGCAGTGCAGTTCAGTTCAGGTGAGACTTGTTGACACTTTGACCGTTTCACAAGCACTTTGAGCGTTGTTTCGAAAGTCTGATAAAAAACTACGACAGTCGAATCATTGTATGTCCAGCCAACAAGCACACAAACTAAAACGAAGTTAGAACGAAAAACGAATTAAGAAGCTAAATGTTGCGTAATGCCTCCCTGTCAAGTTTATCTTGGTGTCAGGCTAGAGCTCAGGATAATTGATTTGCAAAGAATAATGAAGCATCTAATACGATGTTGGTGGTCACTTGGCTGTCTGACTGACTTGACTTGAATATAGTGCAGTGTGTGGGTGTGGTTCAAAGCGGGTGATGCAAGTGTTGCGAGCAAGTGTGTCGGATGTGAAATTGGTTAGTGTGTGGTTGAAGAGAGAGAGAGAGAGAGAGAGAGAGTGTGTGTGTGTGTGTGTGTGTGTGAAAACGAATGGACGGACGGATGAGCGAATAGCTATATTTATATATAATCTAATCAATCAGACGGCCACCAAGTGGTTAGCATTGCGTGAGATTGCAAGTGAATGAGACAAATGCACAGCTATTGATAGAGCACACACGCACGAACAGCGCACAGAGTGCAGAAAGTTTAGCCCGTGGCAAGTTTTCTACACGCTCGTTACGCTTGCTAGCTACGTTAGTTATTGCTGGTGTGTCCATTATGGACTCAACAGTGCCACTGTAGCATTGTAGAGCTGAGAAATTGTTGTGCATTTGCTGTGATGACGTAATCGTAACAATAACAGAGCGAGCGAGAGTGCTTTATTAGATTAGTGTCGCTTTCATATTGGACGCTATCATCGTTTGGCTATTTATTTATTGTTGTGACGACGAGGACGATGATCATTATTATTGTCTCCGTTCAACTGGCCAGTGGCTCGCGAATTCGTTCGTTCTTTGGTCGCCAGTACCGAGTAAGCGCCCAACTCCACGCCGCTAATGGTAGCCAATCTGTCTGTCTGTCTGTCTGTCTGTCTGTTTGTGTGTGCGCGCTTTTCTCTTACTATAAGAAACTGTAGAAACTGTTGGCTTGAATTGCAAGTTGGACGCTTCGTTGTGGTGCAAATTTCATTCGTCACTTGGCTGGTTGCAGCCAATCAAAGTTGTCAGGCCAGTTGTTGGGCGCATTATAATTTTGCCACTAAACTCAACTATCGAATGAAGCAACGAACAAACGAACGAATGGACGAATGCAGTAGTCAATCGGATGAATGCACACTCACTCGCTCTTTAACTCTCAATTCGAACAGTTCGAACAGTTCGAACAGTTTGAATAGCTTGAATATTTGGAATTGTTCGAATAGAATAGTTAGTGTTTCTATTTCATTGCGACATTCGCACACGTACATTGCAACGTAATTCGTGAGGCCAGTAACTGACATGAGCCAAATGAACATGCAAATTAGCGAATCAGCGAAATCGAGATAACCGCGAGATGGCGCCACCACAGTATTATTCAATTTGAGGCAGCCTTGTGATTTCTTTTATTGTGAACACAATTCACTGCCTCGTCTCAGTGTTCAATGCTCAATGCTCAATGCTCATTGTGAGGCCATTTCATTTCATTTCACAGCACCCACACTCACACTCACACTCACACTCACACTCACACTCACACGCACACAAACTGTGTGCGCACACGACGCTTGTGAAGTTGAGGGAAGTCTGAAGGTTCGGCTCGGGCACCAAAACGAGTTAAAGCAGCAACGAACGAGCACAAACATAAACAATGGCTGAGGTAATAAATTTTACGTCCGTGCGCCCGCACGTCCAACCAACAGCCACCGATAGCCGCACAACAAGCACACGCACGCACAAGGACTTCCAACGGCTCTCGTGGGATTCCGTCTTCCGGTTAGCACGTTCTGGCTGTTTTCTGACTGTCTGGCTGTCCGACTGTTCGCTAGTCGAGTTTTATGCTCTTGCGACATACACACACACACACACATTCGCTCAACTTGCATTATCAACTCCACGCCCACTGAGTGATGGCTTGAATATGTTGCGTAATAGCTGCTACCTGCTAATCAATATCAGCACCAACGCGCAATCATCAATAAAGTAATTTCTTCTTCCAACACTTTATAAACTCGACACGTGGCTTCTACGAGGCGCAAGACAACGAGCGACAACGAGAGACAACTGACAACCGACGACAACACCTACCTCTATTAATGGCTGTCGCCTTGTTTGTTGCTGTGCGTGTATCGAATCTTTATCATTTGTCTGTGTTGTTGAGCTCACTAGTGAGGTTCGAACTCACAGAACAAAGTCAATAAAGTGACGCAATTAACGCATTAGTTGCACACCCACGCCCACAACAACGAGAGACGGCGTCGCATTGCATCGTCCAATTGATTGTTGTGAGAGTCCAATCGAATAGAATCTATAGAATTGCGAAAACTGAACTGAGTCAACGCAATAGTGAATTGTAAATCGATGAACCCAACGTAAGCTGGACAGTAATAAGATTGTCGTGTGTGAGTCACACGACCAACGACGACGACGACGATTGACTCTATGAACTAAAGAAATTGACTTCTTCTTTCTGTTCACGCAACAACATTAAATGTTGTCCGTATTCTTGCGTCATTCACACCAAACAACAGTTCCTTTATTCGGTGCACATCTCTAGCATCGTCAAGATTTTCGTTCACAACCAACAGCAGTCAGTGAGTGTTTATTGCGTAAACAAACTGCTGCCGAACTTTCGTGTGACATTTGCGTGTGCTAGCAAAATGCAATCAATCAATTGGTGCCAATAGTTATCTCGAAAATAGTTGTCTATTTGCGTGCGTCTGTTGCACAACAGCATTCATAAGCAGCAGTAGTTTAGTCTTTGGCTAAGCAAAGCAAGTTTTGCTCGCACATTTCTGCTCGTTGACTGGCGAACATCGATCGATATTCTTTGAATATTTGTTATTCACATTGAAAGCATTTGAATTAGAGCTTGAAGTATAATTGAAGAGTAGGACATTAATTACATTGCCAATGACTAAGTCGACATGTGTTCAGTCACACAATTTAGCTCGATATGGTCGATCTCGACTCGAGTATTCGCCGAAAGCAACGGCGTCACTTGACAGGAAGCAAGCCGAGCGAGCGGGCAACCATAATGGCTTGATTAGCGTTGTGCCGACTGTTGACCGGCGTTTGGTGCTTGGTGTTTGGTGGCCACCAGCAAGCTGTCATCTATTGGCTATTAGCGGTTTGTTTGCACATTTGCACACTGGCGCTAGAAAATATTTCGTTTGTCTCACTCTCTGTCGGCTGTCGATCTGTCTGTTTGTCTGTCTGTCTATCTCTATATTCTGGCCATGTGTTGTTGTTGTTTCTGTTATTCTGGCATTGTTGGTGTTGTTTTCACGGTGTCAATATCACGCAGCACACTTTGCACGCACAACGAAGTGAGCGTCAAACTCGTTGCTTGCTCACTTGCATGCATTGTTGGACAAGACAACTGACTGACTGTAAGTAGTTGTTACTGCCAATCAATAGATCTATTGATTGGAATGACACGGAGTAACACAAAAGCAAAACTAACCAGCGACAGACAACAACAATCAGCATTTTGTTCACGCTAACTGTGGTGTGGTGCTTATTATTATCGAGTGATGACATTGACATTAAGCATGAAGATAGAAATAGAAAGAAATGGAAATGCAAAGAAAGAGAAAGATGGAGAGCTAAAGTTGAATTGAATAGAAAGTGACGGCAGTCGATGCAAGTTTGCAGCAAAAATCAGGGAGCAAAGAGCAAATGTTTGAGCGGAACCAAGTGTGCAATCGAATCCATCATTTAAGAATCATTTCGTCCGCCCGTTCGTTCGTAGAAGAATTAATTTAAAGAAAAACTTCTTCTCATTTCTTCTTGTCTACAACTCAACTCGCTCGCTACTCAACTGCACTTCAATTCAACTCAAACTTTACTGATTGGCGTCCAATGATTGAACTACAGTTTGCCATAACAAAACAGTGATGCGTGCAAGTCACAAGTTTGTCGTGTCGATTCATTTGTGCTCTCACTAAACCCACTGCCCTCTGCCTTTGACTGCCATCGTTCACTCATCTAAACAATATTACTATTCGATTCTATTTACCCGAATCAATTCTTTGATAAAGATTTCCGACAAGCTTCGTTCAATCAAGAGCTTTGTTTGTCTGTTTGCTTGACCAACAGCAGCAGCAGCAGCCGTAAAATTGAAGACCCAAAGCTCAAGTCAACTTTGATTGCTGTTCACTTGGGCTCTGTTCACATTGTATGCGTGACTAAGCTAACAATGAATGTCTAATTAAACCTTTAACTGCTTCCGAACGAATATTGACGAACGAAGAGCGACAGGCGACGAGCGAAGAGTAGCGATCGAAGCCAAGCAAACTAATTTTCGAATTTCTATTTCTGTTTCGACTCTAAACGAAAATTAAAAGAACGTTTAGCATGTCAAATATCGATTGAGCTGCCAAGTCGATCTCTGTGTTTCTATTTGTTGCTCTGTTTGCTTCTATTTTCGTGTCCAATAAGGTTTGGTTTGCTCGAATAGCCAAATTTAGTTGAGCAAAATTCATGAATGAGTTTTGCAACTTTTCACTCGCATCAACTCTGCTTGCTTCACTTTGTTTTATAAAATGATTTCAATATCAATATTGATATTTGTGTGTTGGAGGCGAGACTTTGCTCAAGCAATCGGCACTGAAGTCAAGTAGTTCTCAGTAGACTGTTTTGATCTTCGTGATGCAATCAAGACGATTGATTGCATTGCCAAAATCATTGGCAATCATGAAATTTAGATGAGAGTCACGAACGAACGGACAAGCAGACGAACGAAGGACGCCAAAGTCAGAGTCAAATTATTGCGTGTCAACTGGTCGTGTGTTATTAGTATTTTATAAGAAGAGAAATTCATTTTTGAAAAGTCAAAAATGTTCGAAGATAAGCGGAAAATCTAGCTTCTCAAAAGAGAGGTCACGACAGTAGATAAACGATCGAGCGAGAGAGCGAACCAGCAAGTGCTTATTCCACCGATGGTGTTGATAAGTAAAGATCAATGTTAATCAGGCTGCCGAGCAATCGATTCGATCGTTTGGAATGCGAAAGTTTGGCCTATGGCTCGCTTTGTAAGTTCGTTGCTGTGTTCTAGCATCTTGAGCTTTCTAATTCTTAGTCTCAGATTGATTTTGACAAAGTTGTGTTTGTCATGAACAGAATTCATTGCAATTCTGATTGAATATTCTAATAGAACGAATACGATAATTGTGTATTTTACCTGCTTCTGTTTGGACTCTCTCTCTCTCTCTCTCTCTCTCGTGTTCACCTCTCTGTCTGTTCTATGAGAAAGAACCTCAATTGAGAATTGAAGAAGAATTGATTTAATTGAACGAAGGACAACTCTGAATGCTAAATCGATGGAACTGAACTGAGCTCAAATGAATCATCATCATCACCAACGTGGTGCCAAATGTCGCCACGTGATAGGCACGATAGCAGTGAATGAAAAAGTTGGTTGAAATTCCATCGATTGCTTCTGCTTCTTCTTCTTCGCCTGCTACCGAATTCCAATGAATCTACAGAATTTGAATTTGGCTTTCTTTTGAATTTGAATTCGGATTTCTTCTTCTCTTTCTTCGTTTATTCGACAGTCCCAACTCAACGATGAGCATTATTCGATAGCCGACAAACATATTGGTCGTTGAATGTTTGGTGAAATCTTCAGTGAGAATCAGGTGCTCGAAATCAGTTTGTCGACTTTTGGGCTCTTCGAGTTTAAATCAACATGCAGCTCCAAATCCAACTGTTGCTTGTTTTGTCAAGCAAATTTCACGTCCTTTTGTGTGTGCGTGTGTTCGTTGTGTGTGGGCACAATGTCTAGCAGTAATATTAGTTGTTGTTGTTGGACGGAACATTCTCAACTTCTCCCACACAATCTCAATCAATCAATAATCGTCATTATAAGCTTTGCAGTGCTGTAAGTATAAGTCAGGCCACTAACAAGATACGTTGTGTCGCTATGTAAGTTAGAGATAACATTGACATTGTGGTCATCGTGGCATCAGACGTGCAAATCTGAAGACTCTTATTTAGTTTGTTTATATTTCCTGTCTCGTTCGTCGCTCATCTTTGCACCTCCCATTTTCTAAATCAGTGCTACAGATAGTCAGATGGTCGTTAAACCAGAACGAGCGACAAAGGCAAGACGAGCTACAAACAGGAAAAGTGCGTCGTTTTTCATATTCCAAGTGCAACAAAATCAGGTGCCAATTGCTGTCAACCTGTCAGCATGCAGATTGCAGCATACACCGCTGACAACAACACTAAGGCTCACGTTTCGTTCTTTCGTTTTTTCGCTCAAGAGCTAACGGCGAACGTGCGCCAAACTGTCGCGCATACTGTGGCTCTCGATTGAGCCTCAATTTTGATGGTTACTTTTATTCCCATTCGCTTTATTCTTTTAATTTTGGTGTTTCAACCTCATTTTATTTTATTGATCATGACACGCCTCTTCAGTTGGTTGACCAGATTGTGTTCAGTTCAATTTAGTTTAGTTCGATTCGGTTGGCCTGATGCTGGACGACAAACGAACGAAAGTGAAATAGAAATTAGAAAAAAGAAAAAAGTATCCACTAATTTAGTTTTGCTTTGCATCTATCGGCTGGTCGACGATTAGTTGGTGTGTGCGTGTGCGTGTGCGTGTGCGTATGTTGTGTCTCTCGTGCTGATTATTGGCATCGAGATTACGATCTCGTTCGTTGATTGCTCGCTTGCTTGCTTGGCCGATTTGACTGTTCGACGACGACTGTCGAGTTGGTCAAACCAAATGAGAGTCAACGAGCAAGCAAGCGCACCAAGCAGACAAACAGAAAGCTGGCGAACGATAATGCTAACGACATTATTGTTGGCTAGCAGTTGTTGCTGGAGCCGCAGTCACAGTGACAGCCACAATAAGCAGCTTTCGCAAAACGTATGACAACAAAATTACGACGACAAGGCAAGCTAAGCTCGCACTGTTAACTTGACTCAACTATCATCGAGACCAACAGCTCAACAACAAACATAAAGCGAAGTGAAGCGAGAACGAAGTGAAATCGAGATCAATAGTGAGAGTGAGAGAATAAGATGCACCCAAATGTCGTTGATGTTGTTGTCGCGTTCGTTCGTCGGCTTTACACTTGTTGCTGCTGCTGCTGCTGCTCTTGACTGTCTGTCTGTTCAAGTTCTACGCCACAAATGCAAACACTCACTGACGATGCACGTTGTCAGTTTCAGTTGCAAGTCAGACGGACGGACGAACGGACGAACAAACGAACGAACGAGCGAGCGGACGGGCAAATAAAGAGAGAAATAAAGAAAGTAGCGTCAATTAATTATCAACCACTCTACAGGTTGTTGCTGTTGATAGCTTGTTGTGAGTGTGTGAGTGTGAGTGTGAGTGTGTGTGTGTGTTGGCTGTCAAGAGTGGGCGTGGCATCTTCGTTGCACTGATTCTTATCTCATTTCTCAGCTCGAGCTGCATTTCTCACTTGATAGCTGGTTCGTTGGATGGCTAGCTGGCTGCTTGACTAACTGGCATCTGCTGGTCTGGCCAGCAAGCCAAATTGAGCGACGACAATCTCAAACACAGAATGCGACCGATTGCCAACTGCTGCTTTCGAATTTGCTATCGATAGTGCTCGATATCGACGTGCAATCGACTCGAATCGAATTGAACATTCGATTTCAATCAACACACAAGTAGTAGTAACTTGTAAGACAATTTGGCCTTTGTTTGTTCGTGCGCTTGACTAGAGCACACGACAACTGACAAACGTACGCAGGTAGAAAGTTGGTGAGAGTGACGCACACTCTGAGCTTGTAGCTTGCTTTCAACTTCTCACTTGCAATGTCACAAGCAAGCAAGCAAGCGGCAGCAGCAGTTAAAGAAGAAGCGGCAAGAAATATAGCGTGACAAGTGCTCTTGAGTTGCAACATTCGCCAGGCCGAGGTTCACAACGTTCGGGTGACGTTGTGAGTTTGAGTTTGTCTTGACACAAACAGCCAAAGTGACCAAACAGACTTTTCTATTGACTGACGCAATGATTGATGAGCGAGCCGACGTACTGAGTGCAGTGTCAAGACGACACACACACGTTTGCCGCGACGTCTATCGATATCACCGATCGACGATTTAAGTTGCTTGAATAGCAATAGCGAGAAAGATAGTGAGTGCTGGAACAAAAATTGTCTCTCTAATTGTAATAAGTTTATTTTGATGGCTCGCTCTTTCTTGTCTCTTGTTTCACTTTAGTTTAGATTTTGCTGAGATGACGCTTATCGTTCGTTCGTTCGTTCGTTCGTTCGTTCGTTCGTTCGCTCGCTCGCTCGCTCGCTTGTCATGACTAACATTCGCTCATGACTAGTAAGTGTGTTGGCAAAAATAGATTGAGTTGTGACACGAAACAAACGTGCGACGAATGAAACGAAGCGACAATCGAGTGCAAATCGAGCAAAGCCGACCATTGCTATGTCAACACGCAAGCACGCACGCACACGTCGACGGTTGGCAATTGCTTTATGTTTGGCAATGTTGCAAGTTTGCTGTTCCAATCACTCACTCACTTGACTGATCGCTTTCTCTGATCTGCACTTGACGATCAATGTTCGCCAATCACGAACGAATTTCGGCGCATGCACGCGCTCACATTTCTTCTTCTTCTTCTTCTTTTTGCATTGCGTGGCGTCTGATGTCATAATTGTTGTCACTGCTGTTTATTGTAAGATCGACCTTGGCCTTAGTTGGTTCGCTTCGCTTTGCTTCATTCGTTCGTTCGTTGCTGTTGAAAGCTTGCAAAGTTTGCTGATTGCAACATTATTTGCATTACGTCGTTGATCATTAGCATCGATTACCGTTTAAGCGCTCCGTTTCACTCGTGCCTTTCATGTTTGTCCGTTTGGACCACTGCCAATGCTCTCGTGACGACATCATTCGTTAGTGGAACAAAAATAACAGAAGCCTTTCAACGAGCTTTCATCGCTGTGTGTGAGCTAGTTGACCATCAACAACGATTAGCTGGCGAGCCAACAAATTGTCGTTACTGGCAGAGCTATTCGACGAGCCAAAAGCAAACTGTAAAGAAGAAGCAAACAGACAGACAGACAAAGCGTACGAATGCAAAATGCGCTAATTAATAATAAATGTGCACTTTCTTTCGTTGTTATTCCTTTCGTTTGCTAGCTTTTAGAGTCACATCAGCGAACGAAAGAGCGAGCGAACGAACGAACGAACGAACGAACGAACGAACGAACGAACGAACGAA
>JAIFTH010000751.1:0-17339 GCA_019968535.1 Fragariocoptes setiger | reverse complement strand
GTGCGAGTGAACCGAACGTCGTCGTCGTTTGTTGTGCGCGTCACAAACCCGATCTCGCATGCAGCCCGCCTGCTCAAGCACAACGTTAGCTAGCGTCGCTTCGTCTTGTCTGTTTATGCTCTTTGACTGTCTTTATGTGTGAGTCTGTTAGACTGCCTCGTCGCTCATCTCTCAACTCTCATCTCGCGATCCAATTGAACCCAACAACGAAGGCCGTCAGTAGTGTGTTCCTCTTTACGCTGTTGACTTTGCTCAGCAACGACACAAATCGTTGGATCATCGCTGCCCCCGCGCCCTCTATTTATCCTCTCAATTTTGTGTTAACTCAACTATCATATGATAATTTGTTATTGTATTTATCTTTCACATATGAAATATTATATTATCATTGAGTTTCAAAGAATTCTTCGATTATCGTTAAAAGATAACATATCTTAGGAAATGAAAAATCTATCCTACTCATCACTCGATGGATTCTTAACCATCAATACATGAAGACTTCACGTAATAACATAAATAATCATGAAGAGATCATCGAGGAAATCAGACTGACACTTACCTGGTTGGCAACTTGTTGTCTAAATTGTTGAGCGGCCAAGCCGGCCTGAAGGAGTTGCAATTGTTGTTGGCCTTGTGCGAACCACTGAATAGTCACAACAACGATTTCATACATCGAAAATAATTACAAACAAATCAATGTACATATATTCTCAGTTATTACACCATTTTCAGCAAGACATCACTCATTTCAATTGCTCGAGAACACGAACAACTTACCTGTGCCAATTGATCGAGACCAACACCGCCGGCTGATAATATTTGCGGGGCTGAGGTGTTAGTTGTTGCAGCACCCTTAGATTGCGGACTATTGGTGGCCATATTAACGTCAATATTGTTTGCTTGAGAGGTGGACAATGAAATGGCCGTCGCCAACTGACTCAATAATTGATTTGATTCTGAAGGCGACATCAGAGATTGCGCTTGTTGCGACAACGGCTGTTGCTGATGCTGCTGCTGTTGGTGCTGTTGCTCGGGCGACGGCGATGTCGAAGACGAAGACGAGTTTGAGGTTTGTTGCATCATATCACTGTATTGTGTTTATGTTTGTATGTGTGTGTGTGTGTGTGTGTATGTTTGTGTGCGTCTGTCTGTGTAGTGGTGTAATAGAAATTACAGGCTGCCTGCCTACAGGGATGATGGAACAACAAAACAAAATGTTAAACGTGGTTACAATAATTATCGACATACAAATCATGCGATGCTTATCGCGTTGGCCCACAAAGTATCAGGAACTGACAACTGACTAGGCATCAGCCGGCTATATCGTATCGCCGTTGTTGTTGTCGTATCGCAGTTGACTCTAGCTCTAGATTGAGTGTGCGTGTGAGCTCGATAAAACTATTCTACGAAGCTCAAGCTGTTTCGATTGCTGGTATTATTATCTAACACACATACATACACATACACAAAAATAATAATCATAATCATAAGCGCACGCACACCCGCTTACACTCTCGCCATACAAACAAACAAATGATGGATATTTATTGACACGTAGATGATGATTACTTCTAATAGTGGTATTTGTTTTGTTCTTCTTATTCCTTGGTTCCTTGGCACTATGACTATAACTACTATAACGATTATTATAAGTGCTGCGACTATCATCAGTATTAATATTATTGTTATTGGAAATTATCATCAGAATTCTTATCTATAGTTATCGATTAGCACAACAGAATATTGGATGGTTTCTAATCAACGAGCGGGTAAAAAGTAGAGCACCACGGCTGCCACACTGTTTCATTGTGTGTGTGTGTGTGTGTGTGTGTGTGAGTGAGTGTGAGTGAGTGTGCAAGTGAGATAAGATGAAATATCTTGTAATAAGCACACACACACAGCAGGCGCAAACAATCAAATGCACGCGTAGCTGCGCACATGTAGACAGTCACGGAGAGACGTAATCACAGGCAGACTGCAAGCTTCAGAAAGTTCAGCGGTGCAAATCAGTCAATATTATGCAATCATTGCCGATGCCATTTGGTGATTGCATAACGAGGCACACAATGTGTCGCCGTTGTTGTTGTGTTTGGATGGCTTTCTGGATTGCTCTCTTTCTGTTGTGTGTGTGTGTGTGCGGCTAGCTGATTGACTCACAGAGTGTTTGCTGGCTTGTTTGCTTGCAGACTAACTTGTCAAGCCTGATGGCTCATTTTGTTACAAACTAATCAAACGACGATAGGCAGACAATTGTTTTGTCGGTGCTGCACTCATCAGGCAGTCAACTAACCATTTAGTTAGTTAGTCAGTCATTTTGGCGCTAATTGAATGCTGTCCCACACCGTTGCTGTTGTGTTTTCATAATACTCGTAATAATAATAATGATAATATGAACAACACCGGCAGTAGTGAGCGTCAAAGTAAGCAGCAATCGATGAAATGCGTGAATCATTGTCATCGAACAAAAATGATTCATAAAACAGATAGTATTAAGTTGTTACTGCTGCATTGGCTGTTATTTGGCCCGCTATTATTATTATTATTACCATTGATGTTATTATCATTATTATAACTATCAGCTATTATTATTATTATAATCATTAATATTATTATTATTATCATAAGTAGCTATGAAACGAAAATATTAGGGCATATCAAAATGACGACAATTTTTATATCCTCATCGACTTCTCAACACTATCAACATCGATATCGACACCAGCACACGTAGCAATAACAACAATATCAGCATCGACATGGTCTCATCTTTATGCTTTGTTTTTTCGTTATTCATTATTATTATTATCATCATGTGTGATGTGACGTGACATGACAAAGTATTGTACATACGACATGACACACAGCTTCACTTGTCACACAGCAAGTTTGTTTCGGTTGCAAGTGTAATGAAGTGTGCACATACACATGTACAAGTGAAAGTGTTGAACTGAAGATAGACAGACAAGTCTAAATAATTTTCTCGTTGTAATCAATCACAAATTGCCAGAAATTAGTATTTCTATTAGCAGGCGTACGTGTGCTATGCTAAGCATTTCACACGTAACAGCCATATCAACAAAATAATTGGTGCTGCACTCGCGCGAACTCATAACTCATAACTTGCAGGCATTCTATATAAAGAACCCAAGTATTATTGATATCGTTATCAATTTAGTATTGTAATGTAATCGTCACCATATCATATCATTGTGAGTTGTTATGCTGAGTAGATATGAATGTGAAAGTACTCCATATGTGCGTCGAACACAATTATGCATAACAACATGAAGTTTAGCAAAAACAACAGCGACTGCATAAATTGATTGAATTCATGAACTGACGTCAAGATGTTTGCGCATCTGTTGATGTTTAAGCGGCAATATTTGAAATTTCATTTCATAATAATCCAAAAATAGACTATGATGCCACACGGACACATGAAAAAAATCTTGAAACTAATGACACAGCGCGCGTCGCATACAGTAGATACAAAATGTATGAATTTTACACAGACACACATGTTCTTGATGTTGTTGCTTTGATATATGCAACAACAACGCGCTCTAATCGCACGATGCACTACAGCGAACTGAATTGTTGAATGTGGGTGGGTGTGCGTGTGTTTTTCTACACCACAACAGATCAATAGCATTGGCTTCAGGTGATGCTACAAATTATTAATCATTATAAGTGTGTGGCAGCATCGATGCATAAATTTGATTACGCGCAATCGGTGTTGCATATTTGAACGGATTGTAAGCGAGACCAATAACAAATATTGCAGAGATAGCTGCAGAGTATTTGATTGCACAGTTGTGCAATTCTTGGAATCGTCGCAACGACAGTCACTTGATGTTAAGCAAAACAGAAGCATAAGCATACTACACTCGGTATCGACGAGTCAAGTTTATGCTAAGCTTGTTGGAGTTCAAGCCTGAGCTTACTAGATTTGATTTGAATGGACTAATTTTGATTCATTCAAACTCTACAACATGCGTTTGCATGCAATCTACAGGTGCATAAACAGAAAGTGGTGAACGTCGGATGATTATGCATTTGTTCACTCACCTGGACAAAGTTGTGCCTGTGTATGTGTGTGAAAACGTTGGAACTAGTCTTGTTGGTTGAATTGAACTGTTGTTGGAACTAATAGAGCAAGTAGTCTTTTTAATATTGATTGCACTTCATAAACTGACTGCTTTCGTCTGTATTGCACTAATATTTGAGCCTTTTGTTCGCAAGACGTTCAATGTGCTTCAAACAACGACGGCTTGCTGTTACTGTTATGGCGATTGCTGTAGGTGCTTGTGAGTGTGTGTATATGATTGCACTGATTTGTCGCTTCAAGTTTTCGTTTATATTGACAATGATAATTTTGACTAGAAATTACACACCGACATGACTTGATGAAGATTCAATCCTATAATTGACTAGAAATGAGTGTGACACGCGGCAAGCTCCTTACTCTGTCAGCGAGTCCTGTGTTTTAAAGTTTGAATTCATGTCGTAGAGCGTGCACGCCCACTATAATGCTTTCTTGCTGGCTTGCTTTTGTTGCGCAAACTTTAATGCTACTATTCTATGCTACGCTTTGCATTGCTGGCCCCAAACAAATTCGCTAGTCGGCATAGCATAAAGCATTGCATAGCATAGTATGGCACGGCATAGAGCGCGTCGGCGCCACGCAAGCGTCCCTGCGCGCGCGCATACAAATTTGCATTGTGCAGCCGCGCACGCGCTCACATGTGGCACACGTGGCGCGCGCGTCGTTCATCAGCATAGTGCAGCACAGTTATATGCATGCACAACGAGGGCGCCCAACACGGTCACAGCAACAACGGAGCTGATGTTGTCTTGTGTTGCGTCACGTTAGGTGACGTGCGTGCGCGCGTGTGGCGCGTGTGGCGCGTGTGCGCCACACGCACATGGAAAATTGAACTGAAAGCAGCTACAGCTTTGCATAGCATTAGCATATGCACATTGCTGTCAGCCAATAAAGTGTGTGTGTGTGCCGCGTGCAAGTATAGGTTAGACAAGCATGCAAATTGTTGAGCTTTTATAATCTACAACCCAGATTAGTCTACAATTACATTACTTTTGTTTTGTGCGTCAACAAGTTTGTTTATCGACTACTAAGATACTGACTAGTTAGTACCAACTACGGGTCAGTATCTTATCATTATTATTGTTACTCAGGTTACTAAATTTGATCTAAGAATTGACGAAGAGTCGAGACAAGATGTAGTAGTGAGCGGGTGAAATCACTGACCACTCATCATTGACGAGAGAATCTTCACTGATTGTGAACTGATTAATTGATTTTGAATATCGACAAATCAATATCGAGAACATTGCGGTCAATATTCTAAAACTCTCTTATTCTAAGATCCACAAAATTTCGGTAAAACTTACACTTATCGATTTTCTCTTTTTAGATTCACTCCCCGTCTGCTCTTCTTCCTCTTCTTAGCTCTTTTTCTTTCTCTTTGTTTTGCTAACAATCATAGCTGCAAGAAACCATTGTTAAAGAGCACACAGATTGACCATCTCATTCTAAACCGAAAATCGAACTAACTTTAAGCAAAGCAAAGCAAAGATTTTTTACTATTATTATTATTTTTTATTTCAATGCTTCCTTGTGCAATTCTATCTAGCCCAACAGATCAACGGATCAACTAAGCGACTGAGTAACAAAACGACCAATGAACCAATCGACATGGTCGGACCAAGAATCAATCGATGAATTATATGATTGTTTCCGTCTCATTTATGGGCTCATTTATCAGCTCCAATTCGTGCAATACTTCCGGTGTTACACTGGTTACTCTTGCTCTCGTGCTCGCACTTACACTCTAACTCTAACTCTCGTTGCAAGATTGTCAGTCGTCGTGAATGCATACACGTGCAGAGCGCAGAGTGCAGTGTGCAGTTTGCAATGTGTGCGAGCCCACTTTGCATTGTCGGTTACTGAATTGTTGCATGTGCTATTGTTTTGCACACATTTGGTTTTCATTGCTGTAGCAGGGATTCACACCATTCAGCTAGTGGCCGATGTTAGTGTTTCTGTTGGCAATTGTGCGAGTGAGTGTGTGCTCGCATTACGAAGAGAAGAAGAAGAAGAAGAAGAAGAAGAAGAAAGGACTGCTATAAAAGCAAATAAGCACACCGCACGTCATAGAAAGTGCGAATAATAATAAAAGTAAAAGTACAAACGGAAGTGGACAATGTTGCACAAGGCAGTGTTAGACACTGCATTGCACTTCTCTGTAAGATCCATCCGTCCTTCCGTCTGTCTGCCTGATTGCCGGTGTGTTGAATAACACCGACCGAATGAAATGATAAAAAAACGGGCATAGAATTCTGAGCTCATCTCAATTGTGAACTCTGAATCAAACTGCTCTGCATTGAGCTGATTCGTGAGCTGAGCTGAGCAGAGCAGAGTGAAACTGTACTATGGGCATTAGTTTGGACATTGAGAGTCCAATTATTTCTTTGTGGTCTCACGCGCGTGCGTGTGTCCAGCGATGGGTACACCGACGGTGATTGTTGTTGCTGTTGTCATTGTCGCTTGGTCCCGAGCAAGCACACGAATGGCACGAGGCTATTACTCGAATAGTCGGCTTCAACGACAGCGTCAATGACACCAACGACGCCAATAACGTCGAGAACGTCGAGAATGTTGCGAGAATAGTGCGGTTGTCACATTCTTGTGTTTACTTTCGTTAGAAAGTAAAATAAAATATAAAAAGTTCGAACTCACAATTGCCACACAGTTCTTTTTTCTTCTGCTCGTTCTTTCTTTCTTATGTGCGTTGTGTGTGCGTGTGAGTGTGTGTCAACTGTTCGTCAACTTATGTCATGCACACTCATTGCTGCCATACTTAGTTTAGTTGAATTTTATTCCCGATATTCGATTTTAGATTTTATTTTATGTGCTTCTCCTTCTGTTCATTATTGCCAACCATTGCTATTCACCAAGGGCAGCAAGCAACAGCAACAAGCAGGCATTGTAGCGACAGTGTATCTCGTTTATTGCAAACGTTATTTTTTATTTTACACTTCTCGAAAGTCTCGATTCTTCTTTTTCTTCTTCTTCTCTTTGTTCTTTCTTGTTATTGTTGTTGAGTGTGCGCTGAAGCTCAACAAGGCTCGCTCTGGTTGCAACGAGACGAGACGAGCCGTCCAACTGACCAAAGAAGCGACGACAAGAAAGAGAAACAGATTACCTGACTATTTATGGTATGCAAACACTTCCGGCTCGGCGCGGCCCGAACCGAGCCGAACCGAACCACAGCAACTCAATTGTTTCTCATTGTTAGTATGTTAGTTGCGTGTGTTGAGCGTGCGGCCAGGGTGTGTGCGACATTTGTTTGCATATGCAGCATTGATTTTCACCGCTCACTAGTTTTTAAACTTTGCTAAAAGCCAGTGCAAAGTTGGCTCAAGTTTCCAATATGAGCCTTCGTGCGTATTGGTCACGACGAATGTGCTCGCTTGTTGCACGTGCTAGACGAAAAACGACTGCTACACTGTATTTTTACTGTTACACTTTTCACTGACAATTGACAAACAATTGTTTGTTTGTCAATGAAGAACTGAGATGTCAATCTTTCTCGTCAACTTCTTCGCTACGAGGCAACTCACAGTATTCAACAATTGTGGCAAGTGACATACATACTGTGTTCATTCGACAAGTTAGTGAGTTTTTTCTTCGAGCCAAAGATCGAAATGCTCGTTGTTGTCGAGTACATAAACATTCACAATAGCAACAACGACACCATTATAGGCTCTAAGCTCACTTTTCTCAAAGTAAAAGAAAGAACTTTTCTAAGAGCAACGAATTAATTCTTTTATAAGATGTGTTTGAATGAACACTCACTCTTATTTTCGGAGAGAAATAAAAATTTAAGTACACATTCATCTATTCACTGGACACACGTAATGGTACAAAGAGTGCACGAATGCATGAGTACATGAGTGAGTGAATAAATGAACCAATAAGAGCTTCTTTCTAAGTTCTCAGGGCAAGAGATAATAATAATAATAATGAAAAGCGAGAGATGAAACACGTGCACACACGAGACGATGCAAAGATGACACGTGCTCGCCACTCACAACTTGACAGAAGCGCTCAAAGACAGAAGCAACAACAACAACTACACCGGTGTCGTACACTGTCAATAAGTGAACTTCTTCTTCTTCATGTCGCGCTCGTTGTACTCGTCGTGCTCGTGCTTGTCACTCGATGTCCTTTGACTTGCTTTGTGTGACTCTTTATTTGAACTGCTGAGTTAGCTCCTGCTACTCAGTTTGCACAAGTTTGCAGTTGTACAAGAAGTAAAACAAGCTCCAACTTGACTTTCGTCAATCTCTTGCCTCAATGATTGGCGCGATCATCTGCTAACTCATGTTGACTACATAACTTGACAGGCATAATTATTTGTTTGCCAATCTAAATGTGAAAGTTCAGGCTCAGGCTCAAGCTCAAGCTTGCGAGAATGAGGGCAGGGCAGACCAGAATAAACGAATTTCATCGAAGGAGAATAAGCAAGAACGTCGATGAGAAGAATGGTGAGAGAAAGTCAAGGAAGAAAGAGAGACGCTCTATTTGACTTTGATTGTCGTTGTCGACAACTCAAGTGTTTGCTCGATTTATGGCACAAAAATTGTAATTGCAATAAGCGAAGAAGCGGGCCGTTCGTTCGTTCTGTCGCTGGCTAGCTAGCATACTCGTGATGACAAGTGCATTGTGTGATTAAAGCCTATTGAAATATTTGCCTGTCGAGAGCGACTTGGCTTTCATTAAAACTACGAGTGAACGAGCGAGCGAGACAGCCACCCAGCCAGCTAGCCAATATTAGCAGTAACGATTATAGTTGGATGAAGCAAGTTATTTGGAGGCACCTTTTCATTTCATTGGTCAGTGGCTGCAACGAATGGATTGGACGAGAAAAAAAAGAGCAGCACAAACTAATAATTTGTGCAATAATTCAGCCGCTGACAATCTCACAGTTGCATTGCATTGCAATCACTAGCCGCTATTTCAATGCCTGTACGATTGGCGTCAATGCTTGGCAATGGCATTGCATTGGATATTAGATATTAGACGATACTAGATAGAGGCGACACTTAGATGTTGATATTAGACATTAGCATCGTGAGTAAGTGAGCAGCTAAGCAAGCAAGAGTGAGCAACGATTCGAATTGAGTGATTCGTTCGTTATTTCGATTCAATTCTCAATTCGAATGAGCACCAATTCAATTGGCGCTTATTCGAATCCAATCTATTCGAATAAGAGAATCCACAACCTATTAGAGAATCCATCCGACTAGGAGCTCAAACTGGGCGCTGCCAAGATACGAATCGGATCGGATCGGATCGAATCGAATCAATTCAATTCGACTGTGACGCCGCGGTCGCTGTCGTCTCGGCCATATCGTGGCCAGTCCAATGTATAAGGCCAGTTATAGTTGTGAGTAGCAGTCAGTGCATGGTGAGTGTTGAAGCAAATAGTATTGAATGCAGTCAGTGCAGCAGAGAATGAGCCAGCGAATGAACGAACGGACATAGAATAAGGAACGAACAGACGCATGAGTTATTGGATAGAATTAATATTCGGAGTGCGCAATTATTATTGATTTGTTGGCTGCACGTGCGGCTCGTTTATTCTGCTGCTCGGCGGCGACGGTGGCGCATTCTCTCTTGGCTCCCTCCTCATTTTGTGGCCCCCATTCGATGTCATGCTCGTTCTCAATGTTCGTTCTCATTCGAATTTTTTTACTCTCACTCTATATTTATCGTTTTTTTTTCTATTTTACTTCTGGCTTTTTTGCTGGCAGATTATTACACATATCATCATCATCGTTGCAAAAGCCAGTAGCCAATGACCCAACAAATCTACAAGACGGGAGAAGATTTCCTGGCGTCAACTTTTGTTCACGTTTCACGAGAACACACTACGTGCTCGTAAGCACAGCTTAACAGCGTGCTATTGCCTCGCGAAAAGATATCTCAAGATAGATTTCAATATTTAACTGAATGAACTTAGTGGCTTCTGTGAAACGTTAAAATGATAATGTGAAAAAGCGAACAACATACGAGTTGTGTGAAAGTCAAAAGTCTATATGACAAAATAGAAAACCTCGATAAATCTATAGTTCGCGCAACGATTGGCTGGGGCCAACTCAATCGAGACAACTATCCGATCGCCGATGGCTGCTTGAATCGATGGATTCGACGAAAAGTGTGTCCGATTGTTTTGCTTTAATGAGCTATAAAATAAAATTCAACAATAATAAAAAACACACACACACACACGAGTCAATGATCTTTGAGAACGCAGTTAAAGGTTTGTTCGATTCTCATCGTAATAATTGTCGTGCTGCCGTGTTGTTTAATGTTATACGATTTTTATGTTCCAAGCGGGAGAATCATTTTGAATCTTTCAGCACGCACCACACAGCTGACATAATACAAATAAATATCAACTTAGACCCTTCTCCTTCTTGTACTCTTCTTGTTCACTACTTATGCTGTGCTGTTCACTCACTTGCTTGAGTCTCGAAATCTTTTCCAATCTCAGTATCTAAGCTTCAAAATCTAAAAGAATAAAATCTCTAAGCTGAGACATAAGCTAAGCTAGAGAATCCAGCAGCAGCAACAAAGAATAATAGAAAAGAGTAGAGAGCAGCTTAAGCAGCTCGAGTGTCTGTTCAGTTTAAATTTGAAGCGGGAGCCTCAATTCCAGTCGAGTCGCCAGTAGTCCCGCTTCACGAATTTCATGTGCTGCTATTCTGATTTGGAAAAAAACCAGCAAGAGAGAGAGAGAGTTGCTCATTATTTTCGATGGTCATTCGAATGTTGGCACAACACAAACGACGACAACAACAACAACATTGATTTTATTCTTATTCTATAGCTGTCCGTCCGTCTGCTTCTTTTTTTCCAAAATTGCGAGCACTATAGAATGAAATAAAGAATAAACTAAAACTAAAACTAAACTAAATCTCTATGATCGGCGGTTTTGATTTTCAAATCGCGCCTATATTATTATTGGTGTCGTCATTACACGTTTTCACTATTGCACTGTTTTCATTTCATTTCATTTCCTTTCATTTCCTTAACTTTCATCTCATTGTGAGCTCTCATATCATATCTTGATCTAAATCGACAGATGAGACGAGACAAGACGAGCGAAGAGGAACTGAAATGGAAAAGAACTAACAGACAGCAGCAAGATAAGATTGGATCTGATGAGACACGATGACTACTACGTGTGTTCGTGTGTCCGTTTGTCGGGCTGTCACTGGTGCCTCAAGCACGTAACACGTGCAGCGGCAGCTAGACAACTGTTATTTTGATTTCAATCGCATGAGCAACTGCTACTGCGATACTTTGATTTTGAAGTCAGCGATAGAGAGAGAGAGAGAGAGAGAGAGAAGCAAGAGATCTTCTTGAAATCTTATGCAACACTAAGGCAAGTTGAAAGTGACAACTTGGATGTTGCACTGCGTGTTGGAATACTCGAATCAAATTGAATAGAATGGAATCAAGTCGAGCTGAGACGAGCTGAATAATCCCCTATCGGGCGATCCTAAGCATGGACACCAACACTGAGTATCGAGCATTGAGTGAGCATTGATAGGCTGACCGGCCACTGACGATCACACCGTCGGGACCAATAAATGAATAATCGAGTCGATGAAAGGCCACCAAATGACACACACTGCCAGTGTCAGTGCAAATAAAAGTAAAAGTGGCAACAATTTGAATATTGACTCAGCTCAGCTCAATTTGCCACACATGCTTGGCGCCTCCAGACATTGGCTTGCATTGATCGTTGCAAATTGCACGCCGGCGACACTGGCGCCTCTAGGTAATTCTCAATACTAATTGCCGGCTTTCAAATATCGGCTCATTTAACTATTGGCCAATAGTTAGTGTCAAAAGTAAGTTTAGCCGATCAAATATCTACTATCAGAGGCAGTCACACACATGACACAACATGGGCCACACTTTTCAGGACCAAAGTCAATAAAATGTTTGTGTGTACGTGCGTGCGTGTGTATAAAAATCGAAATGATCTGGCGCACACTGTGTGCTCGTTATAGTGGCCTCACTGCGTCAGTAGTTGTTGGTGTCATTGTCTTTATTGGTTTGATGATTGCCGTCGTCGTCGTTACTTCCATTTCCATTCTATCGCATTGATCTGCATTGATCTGCATTGATCTGGAGTGATCATAAGCAAGTAAGCAAGCAAACGAGCAACCGAGCTCAGTGAGAATAATAATAATAATAATGGTGAATGAAAAAAAGCTGGCGTTAATGAGCGCCAGGTGACCACCTGGGGCCGCCTATGTCTCATGGCTCACTTTTGGAGCGCACACTTTCTCTGTGCACCTATTTCGTACACACTTGCAGTTAGGCATCGCACTTTGCACACATAACTTGCAACTTGCATTGAATTTGAACGCAAGTTGCGTCGACTCATCGAAGCGGATTAAAGCAGTAATGTTGACAGTGGTGATGATCATCATATTGACGACATTGCCGGCACTGGCACTGACAACCACAGCAATAGCAACAACAACCACAGTTCACAATATTCATAGTGGCGCACAATGACGATAACAATGATCGTCAGTGTCGTCAATAGTCCGTTTTTGTTAGTCAGCTCTTCATTCACATTGGGCGTCGTTCTTTTGAGGTCGAAAAAACTTTCTCTCTGTCACTGTTCACAATATAAAATCAACAACATTGCGCAACATTAACCGTTGATTCGTTCGTCCGTTCGTTGGTTTGTAGCGGCCACCTGCCGGCTCATTTTGCTGCCTCGTGCCAGCTGCTTCTGTCTAATGCTCTGTCAAACTTCTGTTCTGTTTTATTTTTTTTATTTTATTATTTTATGCTGTGAATATGTCAAATATTTTCATTGCCATCAGCCACTGGCCAATAGCCATTAGCCAGTCAGCGACAATTCTATTCTCACCGTTGGCTCACCGTTGGCTACTAACAATCAATGATCTGACAATGATTGTTGTCTGCATGTGAACAACGAGTGCTGTTGTTGTCATCCTTTGCACCACAATAAGAGGGACAGACCCCACTTGCCACGTGTGCCACGTGTGCAATGCAACCAAACGGCCACCAGACAAGATGGCAGTGTCAGCTTGGCATGCGTTGCACCGGAAACTGTTGCACTTTCCAAACTCTAAACTCTCAGTTCCTCTAAATTCTGAACTCTGACTGCCGTTCACAGTTCTTTGGTCATTGACGCGGCCATTGACAGTACTGATTCAGCAACTGTCGCCAACATGGCGACATTGTGCAACAGTGCAATAGTGTGACAGTGTGTCATGTGCCACGTGTTAGGGCACTCACCTTCATTCTTGTCTCATGTAGTCTCTCGTGCGACGTGTGGCAAAATCGCACGTGCTGTTCGGTGGCGCCGGGCCACTGGTCAGTCGCGGTGTTCGTTAGATTTGAAGCAATTTTTTTTACCAAACAGCGAACAATCGAAGCCCCGAAAAAACTCACCGCTGAAACAAACAATTGAAATAGAGATTGAAAAACATGTTCAATCGATAGAGAGACTTAAGCCACTGTGTAGCTGTTGTTGTTGTTTTTGTTCGAGAGTAAAAGAAGAAATTGACCGACTGATTAGCATGACATCAGCCACAGGTTCCGGTTGTTGGCCAATGTCCATCTGTCGCTGCTGCTGCTGTCGTTGCTACTACTTTGCTCGGTTTCTGTTGCTGCGGCAGTAGCAGCAGCAGCAGCGACTACAGTTGCTGTTGTTGTTAGCATTGCTATTGAGATATTGTTACTGTTGCTGTTGTTTATGTCGTAATGACAATGAGGGCAAAAGCAAACGCATACACAGAGCCCAAAGTAGAGCCAAAGGCAAAGGCAAAGGCAAAACAAGCGATAGTTTGGAGCTTAAAATAAGAATAGAATAATTGAAACGAAACGAAAAGAGGTGCAACTTTGTTGCAACTTGCAAGTAAACGCCAAACAGCGAACTCATGAGCCGGACATTCGCGTAAATTTGGCTTATTTTGCACGACAACTTGCATTGGTCAGTTGGTCGGTCAGTTGGTTCACGTGCTCTATTGTTGAGTTTGTTTAGCAACGTCGACAGCCGGACAGTCGAACAAAGAAACGAAACGAAAGAATAAGAAAACTCAACGCGTATTCAACGCTAATGTTCAGTTAGCAGCACGACACGCGTACGAGACGTAAGGCACAACCTCACAGCAACAGCAGCAACAACAAACAGCAGTAGTAACAGCGACACCGATAACAGTGGTTGCTGGCTTTGGGCTCGCGTACTTGCGTCGATAATCACGCCAAACACGTGCAGTTTCATGCTCTGCTATGTTCTGTCTGTCTGCCTCTTTTTTTGACAAAATTCGGCGCCCACAGCTCAGCTCACAATCGACAGTCATCGTGCTGTGCTGTGCTGTGCTGTGCTGTGTTGAGCAGAGTAGAGCTGAGCTGGAAGCTGACGAACAACGTGGCAGCCGGCGCAAGCAACATATTGTCAGTGCAAGCGAAAGAGACGCAAGCAACATTGAGCAACATCGAGTGACCGAGCAATCGGACGATGGAACGAACGATCGATGCGTTGAGTTGTCGATCTGAAGTTCGGCGAGAAAATTGTGCTCGAATTAAGCATTCAGAGTGAAGAATTCAAGAAGAATTCTGCTCGGCCCCAAATCAAGTAAACAAAAACGACGCCCACGCTTGCTCTCAAGCAAAGCAAATCAAACTGCAAGCAATGACATACGCACACTGGATTTACTCATCGGTCAGTTGGATCGATCGATTGATCCAACTGACCAAACGAGAAATATTCTGCATTCATTCGATTGAAATGACTGATTCAACTATTGAATGACGAGCACGGACGCACGGGCAAACAGACAAGCAAGAGAACAACGTGCAAGCGTATAAAGTGCACAACACAAAACAAAACGAAAAAAACCCACAAGACGCAAAAGTGCACGCAAAAAGTCGACCACGTCATTTGTGAATGAATGAATGTGTGAATGTGTGAGTGTGTGCGTGCGTCTTGACTCTTGTGGCGCTGACTTTCTTTCTTTCTTTATTTTTATTTCTTTTGTGCGAGTTTGTCATGCGCGTGCTTGTCGCTGGCGTTGGCGTTTGTTTGTCGCTTCGTTCGTTCTTTCGTTGACTCGCCCACTCACTGCTCGTGCATGCATGCAAATTCATGCAAATGTTGGCACATCAACGTACACTCACGAACATCGCCAAGGACATTGGATTACGTAAGTCTATATTGGTCAGGCG
This sequence comes from Fragariocoptes setiger, assembly GCA_019968535.1. Lineage (NCBI taxonomy): Eukaryota > Metazoa > Arthropoda > Arachnida > Trombidiformes > Phytoptidae > Fragariocoptes > Fragariocoptes setiger. The sequence continues at coordinate 2,026 of JAIFTH010000751.1, read as the reverse complement.
ATTGCGCCATTGCACACCAGTTTTCTCGTTCTCAAGAGCAAACTTCAAGACACATTCAAAGCACATTAAATGAGTCTGAATTGATCCAACAGATTGACAAAATTCAAGGTTCGCATCATTCGTATCGTTCGCTCGCTCGATGTTCGATACTCGATACTCGATACTCGATACCCGATATCGATTGGCTGTACCATAAAACTGCAGGCGGTCAAGCAAACGGGAGCAAGAAAAAGAAATAGAAAGGGAAATAAGAGGCGTGTGAGCATTGACGCCACTTGAACGATGCTTATTTCACCATCATCGAGCACACTGATGAACGCTACACACTGTGATCAGTGTTGAACATCGAACGTGAATCAGATTTTTGCGCAACCAAATCGGGTCGATCAGAATCTGTGCTGTCTCGTGTCCGGCATGAACACATGGACGCATGGACGCACGAGAATACAGACGGGACAATCTCCGATCATGTCGATGGCTAAACAACGACACACGATTAGACGAGCGACGCGAGAATTGTACGACACACGATTCATTCATCAACAATTTTTTTGTCCATCGTTTTTTTCTAGAAATTGTACGCACGCCTTTCTATAGCGTTGCGTGGGCGTGCCGATTACGCACCGCCCATGGGCCGATTGCGTGCGTGTGATTGGCCGACCGACGCAGTTGAATGACAGCTTTCGCTAGAACATTTTGCTTTTGCTTTTGCTTTAGCCAACTTTCTTGCTCTTACTTCTTCACTGTGCGCGTTTGTCCCCCAGTTTCATGGGTGCTCTCACGTAATTTCCTTCCTCTCCTTCATCTTTTATCTTTTGGGCCAATGACACACACACGGTTTATGATTGCGACATCGTTCGTCTATGTCGTGTGTGCGGCCTCAACGAACAGCAGCAATAATAATTCAAGTATGTGTTGCGTGAATATCGATACTCGAGCTAACGAGCGAATAGCTGTTTTGCATCGATTCGGGTCCAAAACACGTGGCCAATGAAATAGCTGTGAAAACAATATAGGCGCGTTGGTCCGTTAATTCTTATTATTTTTATTTATATTCACATTCATCTGGTGCTGCTCCTGCAGTGATGCCCTTCCCATAGGCAGTTAGCTAGCTGCATTGGTAGCGGTCATCTGGCGATGGCGCCACCTGGTGGCCACTCATTCGACAGCTGCACACACGCACACAGTTTATTTTTTCCCTTTCATGTATGACACGCAATGATAACGTGCCGTCAGACGCACAGCCGTCGGATGGACGGACGGACGAACTGACATTGCTAGAGGGCGCCATTCGTGCCGTCAGTGTGGCATTGCAATCACTGCTAATGCCACACAAACGAGCGCGACATTATTCAAATAATGAGCTCGTGTAGTGGGCGTGTCATTGTGTGCGTGTGTGTGCATCGGGTGCATGTTTATTCTGAGCTCGCTGGTTCGGTTGATCGCTCGCTTATTGTGGCGTGTGTTGCATAACCTTCGAGCTCATTGTGGCGCTCAACACAACTACAGCCGACACATAGACAACACGGCACAGCACAGTTCAATGCAATGCCGGTGCAGTGCGTTGAGATGATGTCGTAATCTGTGCGTGTGCATGCCGTCAGCTGTTTGTTACGACGACGACAAGCTGCTTAATGAGGCGCCTCCATTGCCACTGCCGGTGCCATTGCATTTGTTGGCTGCTACGTAAAGAGAATGAGTGTGAGAGAGAAAAAATCAAACGAATGCAAGTAGCAAACAAGACACGAGCCCATTAATACAAGTTAAAGTAAATGCTCATGCGAATTTGCGTGCTCGCTGTGTTGGTTGCTGACAGCGATAACAGTGCATAACACGTGCAAGTGTACACGTGCTGCTATCACTGAGAAAATGAAGCTTGTAAGTTTGCGAATGTTGTGTGTGCTTGACTTTGTCGAGTGCAATTGCAATTGTAATGGGCAGCTTAATTTAAATACAATCTTATTTGCGATGAAATTTCTTTTCCAGCTTCTCGAGCGCTGTCGCTGCTGCTGCTGCTGCTGCTGCT
>JAIFTH010000750.1:0-17346 GCA_019968535.1 Fragariocoptes setiger | reverse complement strand
ACACACACACACACACACACACACACACACACACACACACACACACATACACACTCAACGGAACGTCGTTTATTTTACTTGTGGAATTGTACAACGAACAGAGCAAAAATAAAGGGAAGGAAAATAAAAGAAGAATACAGCTAGCTAGCCGACCAGCCAGCTCAAATTTAGTCTAGATCAACATTTAAACTCTCTGCCGGATTGTGCATGGATACGCTTGACATCGTATCGTGCGGTGTCGTATCGTGTCGCTCCGTATTGTCGAGTATCGTTGAGTAGTTGAGTTGTGTCAAATAGCTCAGCAATGAGTGCAAGCTAACGTACATAATGTGCAAGAAACTAATAGGAACACTATGGTGATTATTACACTTGCTGCCATGAGGCCACACACCCCTATGCTTATACACAACGCCCGTTTTCGCTCACTTCGACGACTATTGCCCATTGGCATAACTCAGCCAGTGCGGTTAGTGGAAGAATAATCTTGACAAAACTTTCGGCCTTGCTCGTTGAGCGTCTGGCCAACGTACAACATGTGAACATAAACAAACTTGAACTATGACACTTGTACTGCTAAGAGGCCAATATTGTGGTATACATATCAAGACACGCACACAAGCTCACAAACACGCTCATACACACCGGCAACACTTACGAACCGAGCCAAACAAACATGTGATGTTGTTGTCAGATAGATTCCAGCCTCTCAAACTTGCGCTATAAAAGCTTCCAGGCTCAAAAGACAAACCGACATAGAATCGAATGCAGAGTTTCATGAAATGCATTGATAAGTTCGTCGTCGTTGTTGTTGTCGTTTGTATCATCGTGACACAAGAACTCATACACACGCAGACACACAAGCAAGCAAAAAACAGTAGCAATTGTGTGATGACGAATGCTACTGCTACTACATCTCACTAGAAATATTTCGAGCGATACGAGCGAATGAGAATGCACAGAATGACATTTTCTGAAGTCGCTCTCGTGACAAAGAACTCATTAACGTGACCTATACTCGTTAAAAAAAATAGTGTCTCATTCTCACACCCGTGTTGTTGAGCACATGATACCATGATCAGTATCACAATAGTATGCCCACAAGAATACTCTCTGTTACGACAACGAGCAGACGACTGTCAGCGAGCACCGTGTGACACAGTTGCGGTTACGGAATGAAAGTATTATAAACAGTGGTGCTGATTAGAGCTGTGACAATTATTTATTTCGACAAATTCGATGATAAAACAAACAATTGTGGATAAGAATACGGTTGTGATAAAAGCTGAGACCTTGTTATATACATAAAACAAAGGAAAGAAGGAAGAGAATGGGAAAAAGTTTCGAGGAGGGGGAAAAAGTTTGAAGGGATAATGAGGATGAGAGCGAGGCGCGTTCAGATCATGTCTGCCTGCTAGGTGCTGACAATATTGAACGATGCAAATGGACGCAAGTCCACTTATTATCCTTTCGGTGCCATATTCGTGTCTCTTCAAATTGTTGTGTTTGCACCTTGCCCGTGGCCTTGTCGATGCAACGCGTTAAACGAACATAAGCTATCGATGCGGCATCGTCGGAAATTACATATACTCTTGGATTCAGCATAATCGAACCACCACTGGTGGTCACTCCGCCGTCGGCGCATCGTTGTTTCTCAAAAAATAATCTACGGAACTCCATGTTCTCAATCAGATTACCTAGACTTTCTGGCTCGAATGAAGTCATTTGTGGGTCACAAAAATTCATATATGTTTCAAATTCACCACCATTTAAGCACTCGAGCATTTGCTCTGTTAATTTGATAATCTCCGTTTTACGGGTCGATTTGATGGCTCTGTGATTACTGTTAGTGGTGTTATTGCTATTATCAATATCTTCTTCAATAGTGGCTGACGCGCCGTCGATGCTCATTTTAAGCAACGCCGGCGATATGACTGTGTCGTCTTTTTTAGCTATTATCGAACGGCCTGAAAAATTTCTAGTGGCTAGCATTGTGGTCAATATAGCACCTTTAAGCTTGCGACGAGCGTTGAATTTCTTCAAGCAATCGACAGTCTCTTGGCGGTGTAACGTCGATGCAACACGCTCCCTATTACATATCCAGGTGTGTTTAAGCGCTTCGCTTGCTGTGATACGTTTGGCTGGATTAACTTGCAACATCAAATTGATTAGATTCTTAGCTTCGGGCGTAACGGTGTCCCATTCGGGCGTTGGATAATCATACGCACCATTCTTAATTTGTGCGTACAGATTGTATTGATCTTCGTCCCAAAACGGTGGATAACCAACTAATAGAATGTATAGTATTACACCACAGGCCCAAATGTCTACTGGTTTACCGTAAGGGTCCTTCTTGATCACCTCGGGTGATAAATAACCGGGCGTACCCGCAAAACCGTAGAAGGCATTCTTGTCACCTTGTACCTCAATGGCTAAACCAAAATCGGCCAATTTGACCGCGGCACCCTTAGCTTTACTGGCAAGCAATAGATTCTCTGGCTTAAGATCACGATGAACGACATTGTTCATGTGACAATGATTAACACTTTCCAATATTTGCTGTATACAATGGGACGCGTCCGCTTCGCTGTAATACTCGCGCGCAACAATATCTTCAAACAATTCGCCACCAGTCACTAGATCGAAAATTAAATAATGATAGGCCTCCTCCTGGATGGAGTCATGTAAGCGGACAATATTTGGATGATTTAATTTGCGACATATGCGAGCTTCGCGTTCTAATTTTTGAAAATCACGTGGTGATAATTTTTTCGTATTGATAATTTTTGCGGCAAATTCTTGACACGTTGATTTTTGTACACATCGTCGCACAATTGAGAAGGCTCCCTTGCCCAGCTCCTCTTTGAGGTCATAGTTGTCGCTGAAACGAGTGGTGATCGCGGGTGGGGCGCTCATGATGAAAAGAACGAGGAGTAATAATAATAATAATAATCTTGATAATATTGAAACTAAATTTTGTTACTCGATCGCGTAACGCGTTTAGCGCGATCAGTGCTGCTCATGCGAAGCGAGCGAGCTCTTATAAAGGGTCGCAAAGACTCACGAGAAAAGCTATTGCGCGTGTGCGACTCGGTGTCTCGATACTGCACAGTGGGTTGCTCCGCGGTCGTTGCACGCATGCGCCCACGTACACTGACAGCGCCAAATTTGAGAATTGCAAAAAGAGGGAGAGGTCCAGAGCGCAAAATGAATGAATGATAACTGGGGCCGGCCCCAATAAATTGTCTGTTTGTTTATTTGCAATCTGGTTGTCGGTCTGTCGGTCTGTCTGTCTGCCTGCCTGGACCTTGGTGTGTCTGTCCGTAAACATTGATGGAACAATGACTGAACTAACGAGCTAAACATAAATAATAACAGCGCCCGCATCACACGATAAATTCTCGCAGTGCTAGCTTAACTCTTTGCTCATTGTATTTGGTTGAAAATCACTTGCTCCGATCGGAGGGTGCACGGGTGCGCGCACGTGCCAATCGTTGTTTGTAGACAAAGCAATAGAGAAGCAAAAAATAGTAGTCCCCTTCTTTCGTCTTTTTTGTTGTTCTAGTTGATGAAAATAAACGTCACCTAATGTGAGAGCTTTACAGTGAAGAGCTATCGCTTTGTGCATTGTGAAGTGTGGCCAAAGTTGAAGTTGCAGTGTGTTTGTTAGCTAGCTAAGTTTGCTGACTAAGTGAAACGTATATTGTGAACAACATTTCCCATGAGTAATTCTATCGAGACCTTTAGTTGGTCGCTCCGCCGGTGGCGCACACACACACAAACACACACAACTATACGACAACACACGATATATATATATATATATATAGTCGCACGTGTCTCTCACTTTGATTCATAAACTGAATAAGCAAACGAGGAGTGAGAGTTGCAAAGTTGCTCAACGACGGCGGCACCTTGTGTTGGTTGGTCGATCGGTCGGTGGGAGTCCAGAGTTCAGTGTTCGAGGTCAGTGTTAGTAAATTAACAAGTAAAAATGAAAAGAGTGCTCCAAACTGAACCTAGCTCACATTTTTTATGCGTGTGATTTTGCGCAGTTCATTTGCAGTTCGCAGTGCTCCATTGCGCTCTGTGTTGATCGTTTCGTGAATCACATGCATCGGTAGACTGTGTAGCATAAGCTCATTCTTTTTCACCTTACACAAAACAAATTTAATAAAATTATAATTCTAACATCTAAAAAATAAAGCAAAATCTTGATCACACGTTAGGATGATGTCACAAATTGCTCAATGAAAGAGCGAAAAATTCAAAATTGAACAAAGCAAAAAGTAGGAAATGACTTCTAACACGGTTTGAGTGCGTAACATATTGCCAACATAGCGGTACACAGCACAATGTTCAACCTGTCCCACATTATCCCTGAGTCAGTTGAGGTTCACTCAGTATGGGGCACTCTTTAGGGCGCCAGCACTCGAACAAATTGGCCGTTAGATCTGCAGTTGTTGTTGTTGCAGTGGATGGTCGACAGTTGGTAGGGGCCAGTTTCGGACATTGATTACGCTCGACACGCGATCATCGAGTCATGTAACTGACTGGCAATTCACTAACTCACTTGACCAACTAATATTGCTCACGCCGTGTGGTGAATATTTGGGCGTGTGTTTTTGAGCCCAAAACTGCGTGAACACACACACACACAAGCACACACGCACAATCACGACGCTAAATTAGATTACTACACTCTCTTGACAGCAATCTTGTTCGCTCACCATGCATAAGTGAGTAGTATGGTCAATGCACAATTACTCAATGCTCTTTCTTCGCTCACTTTGCTCTTGGCTAGCTTTCTAGCTTTTTGGTTATTCCTCATCAACACTCAACGTATGGATACTGACACACGGTCAATATGGTGTGCTATCCGGTGATGTCATTCTATGAAACACCGGATGGCATGTCGTTCACAGTCGCGTCACAAATTAGTGGGTGTGATCTCAAGCTGACTCGATGCTCATTGCGACTGAGCACCGAGCCACTACATGTAGGAGGTGGCTGTGGGCACAGTGGTAATCCTCGCTTCCTCTAATTTCATTGATTTTGTTTGTTTCCTCGGCACTGATCGCACACAATAAGCACAGCGCTTAGTGTGTAGTGGTGTGACACACACACACATTCACCACTGAAACCACAAAGCTCGAAAAGGACAACATCGATCGTCAATTTGGTAGGACAGGTGCGCCAGCGAGCCCGCACCAACCAAACACATTGACAGCGAGTTTAACGTACGCCGTTTACACGCGGCTCAACGTTGCGAGTTTGAGCTGTGAGTGTGACGCGAGCGAGCTTGTACGTGAGCAAAAGGAAATTTGTAAACAATCACGACATGTCAAGCGTCGCCGGCTACCTGGCGCCGTCTGTGTGCGTGTGTGTGTTTTATTGCTCGGCTGACGTGAAACGTGCTGTCTGTTCGTAACTTGCAGCTCCCTCTCTCTCTCTCTCTCTCCTCTCTGTTGCTGTAGGAGCTGTTACTGGTGGCCCTCATCTTATGTGCTTCTGCAGTCTTTGTGTTTTGCTCGTTCGTTCGTTGGTGCGGCTGGACGACGAAGTGATTCTTCATTCATATGTGTGTATGTGCTGTACAACAACAACGAATGAATGAATGTATGTGTACAGGTGCAATAAAATACACCCACACATACATGCATTGTTTCGCCTGTTTCTGTCTCTGATCTCGAGGACAACGCTCATCACTCAAAGTACACAGCACTGTTCTCTACGTCTTGTGGGTCGCCAGCCAGCCAGCCAGTGAGCCAACTTTTTGAGGCCAGCTCGCTCCAACTAGCTAGCTGGTTAACTAGATACAACCTGTCCTGGCCGTCGTGTGTTAGTGTCTGCGGGTTGTGTATCTGTTGGTGGCACTTTTTGATTCCATCCTAGCAATCTGGCTGTCTGCCTCAGCTCGCCTACGAGTTGCACTAGTTTGCACGATTGAGCTCACGAGTATCGCGATTCTCATTGAGATCAAGACTGTTTTGTTCTCTTACAAGAGCTTTGTGCGATTCTCTCTGTCCCAAGTTGTGTTGCAGAGTTGAAGCATTTTGTTCCGTTGTTCACAGCAGCAGTAAGTGCATTTCAGACTGTTGTGAAAACGAGGGTTTGTTAGTGTTCTTAGAGTGCTCGGGCTTCAAGCATCAAAGGTCCCGTGTGAAAGTAGCCACACACACACACACACACACACACTCAAACTTAGTGAGTGAGAGAACACGAAAGAGCGAGGATATTAAAGAAGAGACCTAGAAATTTGTTACCTGCTCGCGCCATAAGGCGAGACAAGTGTGAGTTAAAGCAAGCAGGCATTGCGAACCAATGAAACTCTTAAAACGACCAACTAAACAAAAACTCCCAGTTCAATGCCATACAACACAGTACAACACAACTCGACACACCGTAGCATGGCGTAGCGTAACAAATAGACGAACAAAAGCAACGGAACCTGAGTCAAGTGAAACATTGGAACTTCTTTCTAGATTGAACGCCTCAGCGAGAGGGAAAAAGAGGGGGAGAGAGAAGTGTTTATCGAACGGGATGGAGGAAGAGAAAGAGAGCGGGCTGAATTGAATCGAATTGGATAGAACAAAGCTAGCTGTAGTTAGATATCAAGTCAGTCAGACAGCCAGCCAGCCAGCAAGCAAAGGGCGTAAAGCGAAAAGACGGTAACACAACGTGCACGCCAGGCAACGATTAATCCGTGGCAAGCTCGTGGATTAACAACTGCAACTGAAACTACAATTATAGCAGCAGCAGCAGCAGCAACAGTAACAACAACGTATCGAGGTTACACTTTGATGTGTGGCGCATTGGTTGGCTGGCGCCAACACAGCAATGCCGACGATGACACTCGACGCTCGATGTTCGACAATCGAGTCGTCGGACCAAATGAGTCACGGCCTTGAGCGGCCCAACTAATGCACTTGACGCTCTTCGCTTTGCTTTGCTCTGTCCTTGTGTCACCGTGTTGCCGTGTCACTGGTAGGCCGTGTCGCTTTATGAGCCATCGCTCGGCGACTCAACTGTCAGTCTGTGTTTGTGCGACACAGACTGATGGTGGACTTGACTGAACTCGGCTCAGCTCAGCTCAGCTCTCGTCGATCTCGTTAGTTTGCCACGTTAAAGTTTATTAGCGACAATTGCATTGATTGTTTGCGATTGTCAGTTTGTTAAAGTACAAATCGGTGCCGATGTCATTTCATTTAGTCGACACTGGCTGTTATGAAAGCGCATTTTCACTTTTGCTCGCTCACTTTCCAAAGTACGCAGAGGTACATCAGGCTTGTTCCATGCCATGCGAGTTCATAAATACAAAACTCGATAGCTAGAATGCAACTATGCAACATGCACACACACACACACACACACACTGAAAATGACTTGATGATGTCAACAATTTCACTTGTGCTGGCTCGTTTATTGCGATCATGTGCGTTCGGTTCGGTTCGGTTCGGTTCGTTCGTTCGTTCGTTCGTTCGTTCGTTCACTCGTTCGAATGTTGAGCTTGAATTAGAGTGCATTCGTGTGTTTGTTTAGCAGCCTCGAGCTTGTGTGTGGCTTGTTGAGCGGCCAAATTTGTTCCATAATTTGATTATGGAAGCACCGAATTCACAGTGACAGCAAGCTAGTTGGCTGTGTGCGCGTGCTTGTGTAATAATCCACTGCAGCCAGACGCTGCTATGGACCGGTGACATCAAGCGGCTTAAATGAGCAACAAAAGAGCAGCAATAGAAACAGCATCTCTGTAAGCAGCGTTAGCCCAACGATGGCCGCTCACAGGGATGAGCGACACGATATCGATACTGTTGTCAATTGTGTCGAATTGTGCGCGTAATACACGCGCACGCTTGATCGCCGTCACGATGGACGAATCTAATGCTGAATGTTGAATGCAACTCTCGCAACTCACAACTTGTCGAGAAGAACACACACGTACCTACAGTGCGTAGATTGGGCGCTCAATATCGACAGCTAGCTAGCTGGCTAATCTCGTGTGTTTGGCATGTTTGTGAGCGTGAGTGAAGGTGTGCGTGTGTGCCTGCGTGCGTGCGTTTGATGGGCACATGCTTGGTGTCAATTCAAGCATCAATTCGTTCGTCTTTTTTGTCAGCGGCGCCGTTTGTTGCCGTCGCCGTCAACGTCGCCGCCACCACCGACAATCGACGCGTATCGAATGTCATTGTTGTTATGAAATTTGTTGCTGTTGTTGTTCTTGTTGTTGTCGTCGTCGTCGTCGTCGTCGTCGTTGCTATTACTGTTACTGTTGATCGTCAATTTGTGCGTGTAGCTGTAGTAACAAAAGATGGCAGCAATAAACTTGTCGATAACAAACAACTTTACGTTCGTTGGAACGTGTATAACGTCTGTTGTCGTTGTCAATCTCAATGAAAACGACAACAGCAACAACAACGACGACGAGCACAATGCAATATTCAAACGTTTCAATTTTCACCTCGTGACAGCTTGTGCGATCTGTGTGTGCAATATGACAAAATGGTGTAAGTTATAATTGCACGCGTACAACGCATATGCATTTGTCATCAGCAAAGAGGGATAGAGAACGAGAATGTATGTTTTTATCGACACCAATGATCATTATCTGACGCGATAATGATCATTGGCTGATGCCATAGCTGATGAACAAAGCAAGTGGCGATCGGATACTTTGTTGTTGTTAATAGCTATTGAGTTGATTAGTGCGCAACGTTACGTGGCGTATAAAGATAAATAAACCATATGCCAGATAGCGAATTACGAAAGAAACTAAAATGCTCTACTGTGCTCACTGGTTTTCAACATAAAAAATTACATTTGTTTATTCGTGCTACGTGCGCGTCAGGTGCAATTTGCAAGAGTTTTTGACAATCGCCGCACACGTTGTAGCCTAAACTTTGATCAAAAGGGTGAAGTGGAATCCTGGGTGGTCTCGTCTCTCAAGTCAAATCTTGTTTCCGAATATTCGAATCTTGCTGTTTGCACGAATTAAACTCAAGGAGATATGATATTCTCAATCACTTGAGGTGATCAATTTGATACAAACTGAATAGAATTGGCTAACGTTCTCTATTGGCTCTATTCACGTGGTGTATTGTTGTGTGTGTGTGTGTGTGTGTGTGTGTGTGTGTGTGTGTGTGCAGCACCTGAATGAACGCGTTCACGTGCATAAAGTGTGCATCGATAATCTTATCGATTTATGATCGAATCTCCAACGAACGATGATGTCATGAAAATCTGGAACTTCTAGTTCTATCACAGCGAGCTTCTCTGTGATAGATTTAAAGTACCATCAGTGGAATCAAAGTGTAGCGTACAGTGAAATAAAGTAAAGTAGAACGATGTTGATGTGCCTGATATCTCATAGTTTATCACATCATCATGAGAGATCATTGTGCAAGTGTGTATGTACAACATACGTGTGTATCGAGACACTAGACTACTTTTCTTCGCTCACTAGCTAGACGCACACACACATAGCTAAACACTACGCTATCTAGCTATGTGGACAGTGAACGGAGTAAATTCTCTAATAGAATTCAGACCATACACTGTATCCAGTAGATAAGCCACTATCAGAGCGATAAAGTGCGGTGAATTGATGTGGATAAGTTACAACTAGTAAACTAGTGGATAAGTTTACTAGTTGTAACTTATCCACACCAATCGATTGGTTGCGGCATTGGTGTGCGTGCGCGCTCATATGCGTTTGTCTTGTATGAATGTGTGCGCTTTAATCATGTATATCGCACGCTTTACTGCGCACTAATTGAAGAAAAAAGTGTTTGCGCCAATATTGTTCGCTCCCGTACTGTCAGTAATGACGCCGATAGCGAAGCGTTATGTTACGCACGCTGCATGTTACTCCGAGACAAAAATTTATCAATTTTCTTCTTCTGCAGGATACACAGCACAGCAGAGAAGAGGAGAAAATTCATGAATCGTTGTCGATGATTGTTGTTTATGTGTCGCACATTGGTCGCGCATTTGTTTCGTCGGTTGGTCGCGCATGTGAAGGTAGCGCTCGTATGAGCGAATCGTTACGATAATAATAATAAAGTCCACGGTACAATTTAGTGCGATCGTGAACCTACAGAAGCGTACGTGCAAGTAGCACATGCACGCTTGCATTGCTCAACATACCAGTGTACCTTGCTTTGGCACGATACATGAACGTATATGACGTCATCTGCTCGCTCATTCGTCTGTTCGTTCACCTAGCATCGGAAGAACGATGCTAAGAAGACAAGAGCAGAAAAGAAGAGAGGAGGCTACTATTTAGCTCATGCTGATACCGCCGTTGCTGTTGGCACTGATGTTGTCGCACTGAAGTGGCGCGTGCAAATTTATTACACGTACGCATCCAACGTAGTCATGTCATCATCAAAGTTGTCATCGACATATTGTAATCGGCATCAACCAAATACGCTGTACGGCACTGTATGGATCGGCAGCTGTACTGTATATTTTGCTCCACTAAATTACGAAGTATGGGACAATATAGTGAACGAAAGGATATTAGTTGCACGCAAGAAGTTGGCGAAAACAACTTCGGTCTGATGCACTGAGATATCGAGCGATGAGTCGATGAGCCGAGTGGTCTAGTCAAATTGGAATAAGTTATGATCCGTTGTGAGCGAGCTTGCTAACAGGTGGAGCATACATGCTGACCATCAGTGGACAGCGCAACAGTCAGCGAATTAATGAAGCTAGCTAATACGGTGAGCATTTGTTGCTGTGTGTGTGTGTGTGTGTGTGTATAGCTACTGTGGTTCATGAACTCGTGGCCCTTATTTCACCTTCACATTGCTACCTACTCACGGTGTTGAGCACACAGTTAGCCATTTAGCTCACTCGCTGATCAACTCACTGAATGTTGCTTGCTTGATCTGCCTAGCTGGCATGTTAACTGCCAGTTGATTCTATCGCAACGACTGTCTACTCACGACTGACAACGACTGACTGGTGATGGTCATGGCAACCAATAGTAAACTCAAACGCAATGACAAAGTTAGTAGCGGTTGCGGCTCAGACAGCGCCAACAGCAGCTGCTGTCAATGGAGAGCTAACTGTCGAGGCAGGCTAACTGCGAGGTACCTCTTACAAGATATCTTGCCAGGTAGCAGCAGCAGCGGCAACATGAGAATTGAGGTCATGCACTGGCTGAGCGTGTGGCGCACTTGGCAAGACCTAGCTCGCCCATTCGCCCGCCCTCCTGCTCGCTCGTTCTACTGTTAGCTATCTAACTGCTGTATATCCACACTTCGTGTGAAAGGCAGGCAGCAAAGGCACGTAAGCGGCACTTAAGGCGTCCCGTCAACTTGCTGCTTTTGTTAGAGCTGCACAACAACATCAACAACAACTTGAAATTGTTGGCTAGCCTCAGTGGCAAACTGGTAACTGGTCACAAATTGCCGTCTCGGCCGTCGCTGTCTAACAGCAACAGAAAAGTTGTAACTCGAATAGCCAGCGAACGAACTAACGATAAAGTCAACGAAGCAAGTCAGCCGCACGACCGCAAACTAACCGCGCCATGCGCCACTGCGCAACACGACAAAGGCACACATCGGCATATAGCAGGCAGGCAAGCAGGCAGGCAGACAGCTCAAATCACGACACACGCACGCACGGCACGTGTACAGAACGACAGCATCCGCCATAACGAAAGCAATAGTAATAGCGACGGCCACAGGAACGGTAACAAGATAAGTAGGCACACAGAATGAGGCTCGCTCGAGGCCAGATTGTGCACTGCTTTCGTGGATGATACAAGTGTGTGTGTGTGTGTGTGTGTGTGTGTGTGTGTGTGTGTCCATCAAGAATGTTGATTTGAAGCTACACAGAAAGAGAGAAAAATAACAACACACTGAGCTGAGCTGAGTCGAGCTGTGTCACAAGAGCTGAATGTAGGAAGTAACTGGCCGTGAGCGTCTACATATGAATGAATTGTGTCATACTCAACATTCTTCATTGTGCTTGACGTGTTGTGCTGTGTTGTTCGCTAGCTAGCAGCTGTGCTAGCTTCCTCAAGCAGGTGCATTAATGTGCCTCATGATGTACGAGCACTCTGGCCTGTGTAGGTGCAGTGTACATGTAGTATATCTAGACACGGCAGCGGCAGCAATCTGGGTGCATGTGATGTCGGTGGTGGCGGCAACGGTAACGGCACCATTGGCCGCAGCGATTGTGACTAAGCCACTTGACGTTACTGCGGTTGCTGTTGTTGTTGCTGTCTAGCGGTCGAGCGGTCGAGCGAGCAACCAAGCGACCGAACGAACGAATGAATGAATCAACGAGCGAACTAAAGAGATATCTTCTTTGACTTCACTTCACTTCACTTGATTTTGTGTGACTGCGACTTTGTTGTCCGGGGCCACACGTTACGTAAAGCTGATTCGGGCGCCAGCGTCAACGTTGCGTAGCGATGGCCATCGCTTGAACCACCAACAACAACGTTGAGCTAACAATTGTCCGCTGACATTGTTGTGGCACTCAAAGTCAAAGTTCTCGTTTATGGAGGCCCACAAACTAAACATTATTTGGCGCTGAATTTATCGAAACGAGTGCACGAGAGCGAACACACTTGGAGTGTACAATCAAATTAGTAGCGTCTGACACTTTTATTATTATTTGCAAGATGCGCAAGTGAATGAGAGTGGGAGAGAGAGACAGTTAAACTGAACAGAGTTGAGGGTTGGCGCTCAACTAGCGATGAACTGAGGGAATAGAATTTTCGTACTTGGTGCGTGAGAAGTTTGTGTGTGTATGTGTGTGTGTGTGTGTGTGTGTGAGTGAGTGCGTGCGTGCTAAGAGTCCGAGGAATGAAAAAAAAGTAATTTCTTTTCTTCTCAACACACGCAGTGTTCTCACCAACATTGCTGGCACGACAATAATATTCCTCTACAAGTATTATTATTGCATTTTAGCGTTACGTTCAGCGACAACAGAAGCGTTGCAGTGGAAAAATAAATCTCGCCGCACGTAGGACAACCCACACGCACACGCGCGTGCCCTATGAACCACGTGCTGGCCATAAGACCACACACACAACAACTTGCCGCAGAAAAATTGCAGTACCCGAAAGCCTCAGGCCATGGTCGTCGTCGTTAGCTTTGGCCTCGCTATTATTATGTCATTTGAGTGACTTCCGGTTCTGAGAAAGTTGTGATAATTTACACAGCTCGACTTCGTGAGTGCAACATTCTAGTGTGCGTGTGTGTGGCCGAAGAAATGTATCTTTTTCTCATCTTTCGACGCAATTTGCTAAAAGTAAAAATGAAACGAAAAAGAAAAACTTTTATCTCGACAAAAGTTTCCAAATTTTCCAATCAAAACTAATCTCGTAACTACACCAAAATAGCCAATGTTTTATTTATCATTGCTTAAATGAATCAAGAGCGAGCTGTCTTTTTGTCACCTTTTGTTATAGTCGTTTTTTGAAAGTTTTCTCCTGATGTCACGTAGACTATTATCACTTGCACTGGGGTTGTTTTCTCTCGGTTACTCTCTCTCTCTCTCTCTCTCTCTCTCTCTCTCTCTTTCTGTCAACAATGATTATTGTAAGGCCAAGGTAAGCTGGAACGTGATCAAACCTTTATTCTTGCGTGAAGATGCATTGCTTTTGCAAGATAATTATTATTGCACTCGACAAGAGAGCAAATGTTATGCAAAGAAAAAAGTGCAAGGAAATTTCTTGCTCACAACTGTTTCTAGCTTGATAGTGATTGACAGATAAAGAGACATTTTTATCGAGCCTTATAATGAAGATGATCGAATGGAGACGAGAAGTGAGGCTCCACTCACGTGGGACACATAAAGCTGACGTTATTATTGCTGCTGGCACAGTATGCGTCCATGTCTAGTGGCTCCATGTTTGACTGCTAGCTTCTTTTATCCGAGTCGCTCGACTGATTTGCTAATTTAGAATTGCCAACAGCTATCAGCTGTGTAAGTGGCAACAACAACAACAACAACAGTAACAGCAGCAAAGGCTAAAACACAGAAACTAGATCACCATCTTGTTTCTTGGCCATCTTTTATCTCGGTCTCAAATTGGTGGACACAAAATGCAGGCCCAACAAGCGAGCGGTTGGCAAGCGTTGACAAAGCGATACACAGTGCGTTGCTAGACAATGCGTTAAGTTTGACAGACTGACTTACAAGTACAAACACACATACAGCAAATGCGTGCACAAGTGCAATTGCAAACACAAGTTCAAATCAGCCGAACTGAGCTAGACTAACCAGTTAGGCCAAGTTATCACAAGAAGCTAGCACAAGTGTTTGCAAGCTTAACTGGACGTAAATGAAAATGAACAAACAAACAAGCGAACGAGCTGACAAACGAACGAGCGAGCGAGAGCGACAGTGAATGAGCAAATTAAGAAAGGAAGGAAGCAACTATACGACTAGCTAATAAGTATAGAATGAGGCCAGTGCGAACGAAACGAGGACAGAATAAAATAAAATAAAATGAGCTCGTGAGACAAATGACACACGCAACACGCACTACACAACACGACAACAACGGCAGCAACGACAAACGATACCCAGCCTAATGCTACCAATGTTAGTTGGTCTGTATATTGAGATCGAGTGAGAATCACGACAATGTTTATCGTCATTCGGTGTTGCTGTTGCTATCATTGGTGCTATTGTCTATTTCTTCGTGTGTGTGTGTGTATGTGTCGTCTGCATTAGATCGTGCAGCTGTCAGGTGTAAATGGTTCTACACCCGACCTGTAGTAGCAGCGAGAAACAACAACTATCATTAGAGCGTGGAACGAGTATCAGCTCATGCCGACAACACATTGGAGATATCACGTTGGTCTTGAAGAGATCATGCTGGAAATGCTGGCAGTGCTCGCACTGCCAGCAACGAGAGTGAGACGAAGAAAGCGAGCACAAAATAAAAAAAAATAAAAATAAAATAACAACTTATCGGCGGCGGATTTATCGAAGAATCTGGGCAGTATTGGATGTTGAGAAAAATGTCTGCTTTGCTGACGAATGACTTTGCTCGGCAGCTAGACTTGCGCAAGGCTCGCATACGAACATTTTCGGCTCCTTCTTTGCTTCCTTATTTCCATCTTTCTTTACTTACTTTCTTTTCTTTCTTCCCTCTTTCCTTCCTTCGTTTCTTCATTATTTCGCTCGTGAGTCCCTTTTTATCTTACATAACTTCAGTTCGATTCAACTCGGGTTACAAGTCATTTTAATGGTTAGTGCAGCTTGAGGGTGAGACCACAAAAAGCAAACAAGCCAACTTAGAGCTCAACTTAAGCTACAACTCGCATAATGCGCAATGGTGTGCGTCAAACAATATTGCTTTGCTCTCTGATGGGCTCACACATTCATATCACAGCCGAACAACGGACCAGCGAGCCAGCCAACGATGCCGACGTCATGTGCTCGCTGTATGTGCCATCCGAATGTGTCGAGATGGCGCCTCAGGCCACTCACAGGCGCGCTCACACGAACAGACTTGCAAACAGACATACAAACACTTGCCGCTATTGTTGCTCGTTGGCTCGCTTGTACGTTCGTTCACACATTCGTTGTTTAGCTCGTGCTGATAGCTCGCCAAGGCATGCACGTAGCGCGCGTTAGCTAGCTAGCAAGCAGATTCTTGTTCATTCGTCAATGTTTGTGCGTCTCGTAGCTGAAACTTTAGTTCGCTTCCTTGTTGTCCGTGCGTCCATGCATTCGTCCGCCTGTGTGTTGATTCGATCTATCGATCGATTGGTCGTACAGAGCGAGTAGAACGTGTTCCCCCTCGTGCCATGCTTCGGCATCGTCAGTCATAGTCATAGTTGTAGGTGTCTTCACCTTTGGCACACACACACTTAATTCTTATTCTTATTTTCCTTTGTCATCTCGTGTCCGTTTCGTCGTCTTCATCGTTGATGTTGTTGTTGTTGTTGCTGCTGCTGCTTTTGTTGTTGGCCGTTAGCTTCAGGCTGCTTGTTGTGAGCTCGTGTTGACTATTGTTGCCTGTTGTTGGTTTTTAGCTGTTGGCCCACATCGCGTGCTCACACGAGCTGTAGGTGCGTGTCTTGTAGCACTCACACACAAACTCGCTTGAGGCTAGCCGTTAGCGAGTCAACGAGCTTGCCAGCGCGCGAGAATTTTTGCTTTCGAGCCAATGTATACATTACTGTCTAGCCTTTCATGCATGTTCATGCAGTTTGTGTTTGTGTGAGTGTGCGTGTGTGCATGTATGTGCGTGCGTGTAACTGGGACCAGGTGTTAACAGCAGCAACTATACACAAACTCAAGCACTTTGCCCACGAGGCCCGACTCTGGAGAATCGGGGGAAGAAGCGTGCGACGTCAACCAGGAACAAGTAAGAGAATGAGCGAACGAGTGGCGCTGTTGTGATGGCCAAGATAATGACAGAAGCCAAGCTTGCTAGCTAGCCAGCTAGCTTGGCCGCATGATGACAACCTTGACGAGCGCATCAGCATTCAAGGTAAAAGTTAAGGGGGGAAGGGGAAGAGGACAATGCAGAAAACGCGAAGAAGGGGGGAAATAACAACAACAAGAGCGCGCACATTATCAACGCAGTTCATAGTAAAACAAAACAATACAGCGTCAATTCTTGCAATGTTCACACACATTCCATTCACTATTGGACGAGCTATTGGACACGTCACGCGTGTAGCAATGGTGCACGCCTCCAACAGCTCGGCAAGTTGAGATAGCAATGGCATCACTGGGTGAATAAGCGCGAATAACAGCAAACAGCAACAACGATCGCTCGCTCGCCACTGACACCGACGACTTTCAGTTGTGCCACTGAACTTCGGGCGCCATCTAAAGGCCAACAAACGGACCTCACCTGAGCCGGCCTGTAAGTCACGAGCCTGCAGTTGCCGTCTCTGCTACACAATGTAGCGCTAGTATTTCAACGCTAGTAATAGCGTCGTTGAACGCGCGGTAATGCAGCAACCGACTGTTGTTGTTCATGTTGACCTCGATCAGTGAGACACACAATCACAATCGCAATCACGGTCACAATCACACAGAGCTTGTGCCATTGTCTTCGCGCGTTGCAAGCAAATGAAAGCAAGGACGCAATCACAATCACATGCTCACTATCACAGTCACAATCACAATCACAATGTGTGTTCATGCTGCATGACCTCCTGACTTGTCTGCTGCTACTGCTGCTTCTTCACATGGCTTCGGGTTGGCATCAAAACTTGGCGCTAGTTGTTCAGCTTCTCTCAATCTAGCAAAAAGAAAATGGTAGAGCACGAGTAACTGCTCAACTACAAAGGAGCTTGATGTTGTTGTTGCTGTTGCTGTTGCTGTTGCTGTTGCTGTTGCTGTTGCTGTTGCTGTTGC
>JAIFTH010000749.1:0-17351 GCA_019968535.1 Fragariocoptes setiger | reverse complement strand
TTTAGTGGATAATATCATTTTATTTTTGTTTTTCTGGAACAACTATCCCGCGCAGACGAGTGCGATCTTTACAAACTTTTGTCCGTGTGTGTAGATGTTCAAAATTGCAATCGACGAACATGTTTGATAGTACGTACTTGTACTGGTTTTACTTTTGTCTTTCTGTATGTTGATTCGTTCTGTAAGATCCGGAGAATATCTGTAGATTGTTGTAAGTCTTCGAATTTCACTGACTGCTTTGCAAAAACTACTTTGTTGTTTTCACGTCAAAATCTTATGCCGTATGCTTAGACATAAAACAACATCTATGAGTACTCAACAGTATGTCCTGAGCATGCGTCAGTGTATGCAGTTGCCAACACTTTGTGCACATACATACACACACCTGTCACCCATAACTCGAGCATGCGCAACACCTATGGCGAGTTTTTATAAGTCAGGGGGGTCAGTTCCTTCCCCCCCTAACTTATAAAAAGTCGCCATATTCCTCCTCATGAGCCACGCTATAACGGGTCTAGCTAGCATTTCTTCTCGCTCTCTCAAGTCTTTGCTTGTGAGCTTCTAATTGTTGAGCGTGTTTGGACAAGAACGATCGAGTAAACGATGTGGTCAGTTGTGGATCTGATTGAACACTGACTGATTGATTCGGCTGCCGACTCATAGACCTAGTCATAGGCCAGCGTAAGTTGATCGGCACCGCCCTATGTGACCAGGCTCCACAATTAGCAGCGTGTGAATTATCATCGACAGGGCATTGCTCCGGGAGCACCGCACTTACAGTATGCTGGTCTTTGTTTACACTAGCAGGCGCGTGCCCGCGCAGATTAACATACCTACCATTGTCTGTCCTGCGGCGCTCATTACAATAGCTGTGTTCATTTCGCACATCAGCGTACTGCGTTGCTGTCTGCATTCGAGTCTCAGGGCTAATTTCCATCGAATCGATGTTCACAATGACATCTGGAATGTGTGTTCGGATGCAAAAGTGTCGTGCATTTCACTTACCGCCCCTTCAGCTTCGTCAAAGCTGATAGTAGGCAGGCTCTCGCCATTTTCATCTTGCCTACACTCGCCCTCCGATGCGTACGCATTATCTTCGGTTCTCACCTCGTAGGGCTTAACGTTTTGAACGTTCTGAACCTCTTCGCGGCCATTAGAAAGGTTTACAATTTTCACGGCCTGTGGCGGAATGCCACCAAACATTGCAGTAATTATATACGGACCGTGGTAGCGAGCCGAAATTTTCTTGGAAGCATGCCTGAATGATTGTGTTTTGACTAAAACCAACTGTCCTATAGCAAGTTTGTGCGGTCGATGGCCTGCGTCGTAGGCTTGTTTGTTTTTTTCTTGCGCTTGTCGCTCACGAATAGGCGCTAATTCTCGAACATTTTGCATCGTATCAAACAGCGTTTCATATTCGTCTGCATCCATCTGATGCCCTCCGATCAATTCATTGGTTGATTTAGTTGGAATTCGTGTCACGGTGCGTGGTTTTCGTCCGAATACCATCTCGTACGGGCTGTAGCCTGTTGTTTGGTGTGTTGTCGTTCGATAATTCCACAGCACGGTGTTAATATATTTGTCCCAATCTAGCGGGTGCTTGAATATGTGAGGACGGAGAAAGCCCATCAGCGTTCCGTTCAATCGTTCGAGCTTCCCGTTTGTTTGCGGATGGTACGGGGCTGTTTTGATTTTAAGTATTCCTAGCGTACGCATTAGTTCTTCAAACAATGGACTAACGAATTCTGCACCTCTATCTGAAAGCAATTCGATTGGCGGGCCATGGTTTGATACCACTTCGTCAACTAGAAATTTGCCCAAGCAAATCTGCTGAAGGCGTCCACTGCAGTGATTACGTAGGTATTCCCCATGTAAGTTGTCGGCTGTATGGGCCCAACTATATCCACTTGTAATCTTTCCCCGATGCGCGAACTTATCATGGGTTGCAAATTGCCAACGCTCGGCCCTTGAGGCGCTTTCAGTCTCTGGCATACCGGACATGACTTGACATATCGAGCTACTTCACTGTACATACCTGGCCAGAAATATTCAGCTAAGTTTGACAATGTCTTTTTGGTCCCTACGTGAGAGCACCAATCGCGCGCGTATCGCAACAGTTCGCCTCACATCTCGATTGATTTTCGTCCTCTGACGCTTTCCATAGCAGATTGTCTTTTACTTCATATATGCCATCAGTATTATCAGCGGTAATGCGTTGACAATCTTTGTCGTGAGCCTGTACCTCTTGCCATCGTGGGTCTGGTACTAGACTAACCGCAACTATTTTAGCTTCATCAGCCATTTTAGTGAGGTAGTCACGGGCCATTTGATCGGCTGCTGTGTTGCCGATGGAATCAGCATGACCTTTGACGAATCGCCAGTTGATGTCGAGACCATCGATAATGTTGATAAGTTTTTTCCAATCATCAGTATTCGCTAACGGTTTTTTGTTTGAATTCGAAAAGTTCCGTTCCTGCCATTTGTTGATAAATTCGGGGGCATTCAACACGCATTTCGAATCAGAATATATGTTTATCTTTCGCATATTCAATCGTTTAGCGGGTTTCGCAGCTTCAATCGCGGCAGCCAAATCTGCAGGCTGATTGGTGGCGATGCCGTCAACTGCCCCTTGCGCTGACACCTTTGGGTCAAAGTCGCAGTAAACTGCCCACGAACCAAGAGCCTGATCGGTACCGTTACCGATACAAGCACCATCTATATAGAACGACGGGCGATCTGTTTCATCAGGTGTTGCTTGGCCTATAATCGCAGTTTCATTAGCCGTTTTCGAGGTTCTGTGGCTTTTCGTGATTGGAGCGTGTAACGTCTGCTGGCATTCGCAACACCAGTCTTGCTACGCGTTCTTCCGGTTGTTTCGTAACTAATTGAGTCCGTGTAGTCGGATGGTGAACCTCAACTACAATTGGTTTGTCACCACGCAACTTGGGCGCCATTTTCCTTGTCGCCGTAATTATAGCCAAGATCTCTTTCTCAACTGACGAATACCTTTCTTCAGCTCCACGAGCCGTGTTTGACCACTGATCAACAAGATGACGCTTTCCTTCAGAGATTTCGAATAACTGCACGCTCAAATGGTTCCCATCTACCTGCGATACCATCACTTTGTCGTTGCCCGGTGTAGCAGCTTTCAGTGTGATGTCCTTACCCAACGCGTCATATACGCGCTCCAGGGCCTCTTGATGTTCGTCCAATCATTTGAATTCAGTTCCATCGTGAGTGAGCATGCAAATCGGTTCAACGATTTTAGCATATTCATGTACGAAGTTGGTGTAGTAATTCAACCTTCCTAGCAACTCTTGCACTTCTTTTTTGTTGGCGCAGCGAATTCACGTAGTTTAGCTACCTTATTTTTAGGTACCGCTATTCCACCTTTTCTCAGCTCAAAACCACAAAATTGAACCTTGCTTTTGTTGAACTCTCATTTCGCCAAGTTTATCTTAGCACCATGATCTCTGAGTTGCTCAAGCACCCATCGAGTGTTGTAGAGCAATTCATCTTCGTCACTACCACTGACTACAATATCGTCGATGTACGCGGCACATTTGTGGGTATTGTCTGGTGGCAGTATGGTATCGATCACTTCTTGGAACGTTGCTGGAGCCCTGGTAAGGCCGAACGGCATACGTCGGTATCTGAGCGATCCAAATGGTGTTGAGAATGCGGTTTTCTCTCGATCGGTTTCTGCCAGCTCCAACTGATGGAAGCCTTGTGCGAGGTCGATCGTTGTATAGCAGGTAGCGTCAGGTAAAATTCTGGCCAAGATATCCTGAATGCATGGAAGCTGATAGTTCGTCTTGTTAGTCAAATGATTCAACGGGATGTAATTGATACACAGTCTCCAGTCGCCCGTTTTCTTCTTAACCAAAGTGTAACGGCTATTATATGGAGAATGTGTTTTCTCAATTATATCTTCATCCAAAAGCTTAGTTAAGCATCCTCTCAGTGCTTCAAGCTCAGTTTCACTGATTCTCTTAGGCTTGACGGCCAAGGGGCTCTTGTTCTGTGTTGGAATGGTTACTGGTTCGGTTCTGATCGCTGTAACGCGGCCTTCGTACAAGTCGCTAAACTCTTTAATCAGGTTGCCGAATCGTTGGCACAATTCGCCCTCACTTTGTTGCGAAACGCAACATTGCCCGATGCCTACGTCAATCATGGACACTCATTTCGTCGCCTAAAACAATATTTTCTCGCAAATTGTTCCAATCTACATTCGCATCGCTCAGATAGATCAAAGCTTTTAACTTCTTTAAGTCTTTTAAGCCTAACAACACATCACAACCAAATATGTGGGACAATTTAGGCAACACATATAGTGTTGTCTCGACGCATTCTGATGCTTTTGTAGATGAAATCATTGCTCGGATCGATGAATGAATTATGTTCGTGGGTCCATGCAAAGGTAAAGTTCTATACGTACAAGGTAGCTTTATTGGCTTTCGTTCCATAATGACACCTGACTCGGGGACAAAAGAGCCTTCCCTGTATCAATGAGCGCTTTTGCCCACACGCCATTAACCGCCACGTACGCTGTAAGAATCTTGTCTTCACCTTCCCCTCTTCTCTTGGGCGTCACAGTGACCTCTACTGGCGCCCTGACTCGTTTTTTGGGCACTTTGATTGGACATGAGGCCCTTCACAGGTCCAGCATTTCAATGGCCATCGGCGTTTGGGACGTGTTTGAACTTTCGCAACTTGCGCTGGATCGATTAGTATCAACTGTGTCTGAGCACTACTAGGTGCCACCTGATCTGCATTAGGCTTGTATTCTACAGCTGGTCGTTTGGTGAGGCTAATCTTGAGTGCATTGAATTTGTTTTGCGTCGAGTAGGCCAACTGCGTCCTCAAATTTCCCAAAGGTGAACTCGCCCGCATCGGTTTCACCACTGTAAATCGGCAATGGGGCGCTGAGCACTTGTATTTGAGCGGACGCACGGTTACTCTGCGTTAGCGACTCTAACATTTGGAGGAGCGCATCTTCTGCGTGCCTGGACATCTCTTTCTAACTGTTAACTATCTATCTAACTAACTAATTAACTTGTTATACTAAATTTACTTCAACTCTTCAATCTTGAGGCAACCACTCTCTGCTACCAACTGTCGCGCCGTGAAGAGTAAGTACATGAGAGGAACGAGATGTGTTCGAATCAACGTGCACTGCTAGACTGCTCGCTGTATATTTATTCGTGTTGGTTATATAGTAGAGTTATTACAAGCAGAGTGAGTAAGTAAGGCAATAACTCTACGGTGAAGTCAGGGTAATAACATCGTATGTACATGAAGTCAGAGCACTACATTGGCACCCTTTACAGTCGCATGCTCTACCAACTGGGCCATCAGAGGCTTGATGATTGCCACGCGATTTTAGTATAATATTTGTATATGTTGAACGCTGTCAGGTGTAACAATGCATCATGAATACGCCGTATTTTGAACAAATTGAGAAACATTGAACATGAATGGAATAAAAAGAATTTTCTGTCACACCAAACAAAAGATGTAGAAAGAGACTTCTCTCACAACGATATAATCAATAGATTGATCCACAGTCTCTACCTAGTAGATCAAGTTCGCGAGCCTAAGAATAGTTGCTTGATAATAGCAGTTAGATTGGAATTATGGTATTTTAATTGAACGCATCTGCTTTCTGTTGAACAATTGTTTGTGAATGTGTGTGAATGTGTGCGAGTGTTTACAATGCTCATAACGGTTGATAGCGCGCGCACAAATAAACACCACCGACTTCTTGTTGAATACCTCAAGGTCACCAAGTCACCAAGCAAGTGGCTGAATTAAGAGCATTCGTGAGCAGACTAAAAAGAGCGAAAAAGTAATAGTAACTGGGAAAATCCAACAATCTTGTAATTTTGGTACAACAACAACATAATCATTGCAGGTTGTCTGCTTGAGTCAGTGAAATCAAGCAAAAAAAGTATTGGAGTATAATATGTCAAATTAGTTGGCCGATTGCCATTACATTCTGTCTAAAGGTGCTATAGCAATGTTATGCTTTTGTCACGCTGTTCGACGTTGCTTGTGAGTGAGCATTTGATAAGTGAGAATCAGCTGGGTTTTTTCACAAAGATCTATTAAATCATAACCAACCAACATGAAAGAAAGAACAATGTCTGATAGTAAAAACAATCTCAGACATTGTCGCGTATTGCTCTTACTTTTTCTTTACTTTCGATTGACTTGAGTTGCTGTTGTTGATGCCAATAACAGCAAACATATTGTTCACACTCAATCAATTATATTATATCTGGCATTATGTTGCGTTGCCGACTGGCAAATTGTGTTACGCCTCTCGCTACCTCGCTACCTGTAGCTAGCTTACACTCTAACTATAGGTAGCTACCGGCCACAGATAACGTAACGAGCTGTTGAAAGTCTTGAAACTTCGAGACAACTATGATCTTGAATGGCCAATGTATGTCGCAAGCCGTCGGATGCCGTCTGCCGGCAAAGCAATCGATATATAAAACGAGCGAACATCGAAACTTTTGTATCATTTGATCTAAACTCGTGACAAGTGACACACCTTGGAGCAAATACAACTACAACATCAGCAGCGTCAATCTGTTTTAAGATTACAAGATTGGAACAAGCATTTATCCATAATATTATTCAACAAAGAGGAAAATTACAAAGTTCAAAAATGAAAGTACAGCAAGCAATCATTGTGTTCGTAGTGTGCATAGTTGCTCTTTGCAGCCTGTCCACGCACGCATTCCAAGAGGGCTATCCAACAGGCGATCGAGCTATAATCCGTGTTCGTGGGGCCCGTAGCAATTATCTTGGCTTAGCACCAGAAAACATGCGCATCGAAGATCAGCCGGGACGTGGAAGTTATTATCCACGTGGTATTTACAGCAATCGACCTAACTACTACAATTCAGGCTATGGTCCGGATTTGGGTTACGGCAGTAGCTACCGGTAAGTGATAACAAGTCTGTCAAATTAATCTCTTGTTTTTCCTTGTCGCTTTCAGTCTACCTGCCAACCTGTCTGCCTTTATTATTCATTGCTTTGCAGCATTTGCTGATTCATTCAACTCTGAACTCTTTTGAGTTTTATTGCACAAACATTAAGACTGTTCCCATTTGCTTGCAATCGCATACCCCTTTCGCTTAACAGCAGGCCCATTCCTCGTGGTTATGATGATGAATACGGTTATCCGTCAAGAAACATTGCTGTGACTGGCGCCTTTCCTATTCCCAGTCGCTATCCCAGATTCTACTAAAACCTACATGCAAAAACATTGCTATCTTTAGTGCCGTTATCGAGCCATTGTTAGTGCCATGTGTGCTACGTACTACATATGTAAACGAGCACTTGTACGTAAACGATGCAAGTGTTTACATGCAGTATACGCGGCTAAGTCATACTTGCGTTCATAAAAACAGAACTTACAGTACGCAACAGGGTGCTGCAACATTAAAGGGTGCTAGTTTTGCATCAAATTCTAACATTCCA
Organism: Fragariocoptes setiger; assembly: GCA_019968535.1. Classification (NCBI taxonomy): domain Eukaryota; kingdom Metazoa; phylum Arthropoda; class Arachnida; order Trombidiformes; family Phytoptidae; genus Fragariocoptes; species Fragariocoptes setiger. The sequence continues at coordinate 9,857 of JAIFTH010000749.1, read as the reverse complement.
ACCGTTAGCATTAGGACATACAACGTGTCGGCATTCATCACCCTATCGTAATACATATGTTCAGTACTCTTTAGTACTGTTTTGTTTGCTCATATGCGATGACGATTTAAAATAAAAGCCTGGCGTAAATACATAAACAAGTTTTCACTAAAAACATCACTTACTTTGTACGTAAAACATTCATTATATGTGAACTCTACACTTTAAGCTTTAAGAGAGCTCATTCATTTTGGCGAACATTATCTCGAAAACTCATTGCTGCTCAATTGACGAAGTTTATGTTTTCAAACTTGACGCAAAAAGGCACTAAGGCATCTGCAAGAGTCTTGGCGACAGTCAGCTGACGGTTCAGAGAATCACCACGTGAAGCAGTTTCGAGCTTTAAAAAAACAACGCACATGTTCATGTATTTTGGTTCTTTCAAATCGTAGTCTTCATTTCAAGCTTGTGATAGAACTCTCTCATTCCAATGTCAGAGTCCTGGCTACAATATAGCAGCAATTATTCTTAATGTCCTTGACTTGGTGTTGTCTGGGAGCAAAAGACGAGCGAACCGCATGGCCATAATTCAGGTGGCTGTCAAATAATAAACAGCGTCCACACAACGGAATCACTACAGCAACAGTTTATCTGCTTATATATATATATATATAACAGACATAACACATACATATATATGTGTGTGTATATATATACACACACACACACACACACAAACATATGTACATGAATGAATAACAGATGTGTGAGAGACATTTGCATGTTTTGTTATCATAGGATTGTTAGTAAGAAATCATCCAGTCAAAGGAATTAGCCATTAACATTCATCACACGCTTTTATTGAGCTCAATTTAGTCACGAAGCAATAGACAGTGTGACACATCTTGCAGCATCTTTAGCACGCGAGTGTCCGCTACACTTTCGTCCTGCTGGCTTCTGTTCGTTTCTTATGCTTGCACTATCACCAACAGCCACGTATAACATAACCAACATGAATACACAATTGCTATTCTACAATGCGGCAACCACTGTTTTATGCATCGTCCTATTAATTTTAGCCGTGATCAATGTTTTTATTTTCCTCTGTCCGTAGATTGTTATGTCACACACACACATAAACATTAGATCAGAATATTAATGTAATGTTATCATCTACTATTTCATTTGCACTCATGTTTGTATTGTTCTTATTGTCTCTTATGGTGCCATTGTAAATGACTTCATCACACGCCACATCGATTCATAGAGTTCGTGATTTCTTCGATCCTGACTTTGGTGTCAAAGCGCGACTAAACGTTGCCGGTGATAGGAACAAACCGAGCCGGTGTCGGCTCGACGGCGATGCGGATTCGGAAATTCCAGAGCTCGGTCTCGATTCAGGTCGGCTCAACATAGATTGTGATCTCAATCCAACTAGATTGGCAGGAGCTGCCATCGATGTGGCTGACAGAATACGCCAATCGCGCCGACAACCGCATGACAAATCGGCTTCCAAATCGAAAAGGACCCGAATAACGTACGATCGTGAAATAAACAAGGACACTCGCCCTCAGCAGGCCCAAGAAGACGACGATAATGATGATGACGATTACGCGTGACAGTACTTCATCTGTAGCAAACAGTAGTATGCATACATGAATCTCATGTACACAAAATCGTTTTTATTTTTATCCTTGTTCTTATGATCATCGGTTGAGCAGACATTCAATGCTTATTTATTATTATTTATAAAAAACATGGGAGCATTTGTCATGTTATTACATTTGACTTTAGACTTTCTTTTTGTAAGGTTTATTTGGAAAAAGTCCATGTTCGCTGAAGTCACGTTTTGAGCACATGTTGGTTTCAAATAAAAAATAAAAGTCACTCATAAAATAATTAAAACTTTATCAATAATAATATATTCAGAATTAAATTTAGTACTCGTAATTGTTTGTTATTGGCGCGCGTTAAATCGCCGCTTTTCCAAGAGGTATGTTGACCCGTAATGCTGTTCTAACATTTGTGTCGAGAGGCACAATAAACTGGGCAGAATGTTTCTTCTTCGTTTATCATGGACGTAATATTAGTGTTAATTAACTCTCGATGAGCTTTGGACAATTCATTCATATAGATGAACCTGAGGATGGAGCTGTTGCGCACGAGGTACCCGTAATTAGTTTCTTTGACATTGAACATTATGAATATTATGTTTCTCGTGGTGCCAGCCCATGAGATGCTAAATTGTAGACGAAATTTACCCGTGTTCGCTACTTTTTAGTTGATCTTGCTTTGAAAATTGATATAGTTTGATGATGATGATGAGGTCTTATGAATACCCGTAAGACGTTACGTATACTGATACTGATGATTATCGTCAATGTTGTGATGATATTGATCGTGAAATTGGTGATTGTAAGGAAGATGATGATGATGGGTCTGATGACTGCTGTACAGGTAATAATTACCAGGGTGAATGTATGGTGAGTTGTGCTCACTGTTGCTGAGCTGGGTCGCCAGTGATTGACAACCATATGTTGATTGTATTTGAGGTATAAGGGACACTTCAGGGTCATGCTGGTCTGTGGCAATAGTTGGTAATGAATGGCCATTAAATTGTTGTTGCGATGTTGTCCGCACCAAATGATGTTCGCTTTGATCTGAACGACGACAACAAATTGACACAGGGACGGTAGGTGATGATTGTGTCAGGCATGATGATGAAGGAGATGGGGACAAAACCAATGGTAGCTCTACACTTGAACCAGGCGTTATCAAGCAGTGATTATTTGCATGATGTTGAGACAGCGATTGATGTGGCGGTGTTAATGAATTAGTGTCGGATACACTTTGTGGTGACAACTCGAGACTTGGCGATTCGAGTGCCGGCATCATGTCAATGGATGCTGCGGCATGATGCCGCTGTAATATGCCCATCCGTTTGACGTGCCGCGATTGTACGAATGTATCCTCAAATTTGATAGGTGTCTCAAGATGAGGTGACGTCGAGAGGCAACTGTTTGTAGCTGTCACAAACGGAGACATCGCTCCTACCGACGATGATATCAGAGGCGATTGGTCTCGATGGGCAGTTTTTCCAGTCAGCGATTGGTTTGCAGTCGGCGTACAACAATTATCACGTCCGGAAGGATTATCAGAAGAGTTCCGCGGCACTGATGGCGGTCTATGCATGGCCCTGTCGTAGTTCGCATAGGAGGTCACTACCAGCTGAGAACTTGATAGTTGATGTTGTTGTTGACCAAGTATGTCGTCAATAACTTCATGGTTGTCCTCTTGAGCACACGGCTGTTGGTCCAACGTATGACAATTGCCGCTATGGTGATGATGATGATCAACATCCAACATGTAGTGACGTCTATTTGATGTTAGAGGTGTTGCTGTGGATGTAGATCGCTGATTGAAAACTGACTGAAGCCGTGCATGACTTTGATTATCATTGCTTGTGAGAGCTGACTTACCATTGTCAAAACTCAACGGCGGCATGGTGAGACGATGATGGGGATTGCTAGCGTGACCTTGATGATGGTGATGCAATGATACACCGTGCTGATTGGTCAGTGAGGGTTGATCAATCATTGGTGTCGTGTGTGGTTGGGCGCGAATGTGTATTGAGTCGGCGAACGCGTGTGATGATGGTACAGTTGTGGACCCAATAACCTCATTGAGGGCAACGGCGGCGGTAGTGTTGGTAGTAGTGACTACGGACGGTATAACACTTAATAATGAGGTGCAAGACTTTTTGGCATGCCTGACAAGATGATCTTTGCGACCAAAACGAGCGTGACACCTTTGGCAGGAGTAATTCCTGAGACCAGTATGAACAATCGAATGACGCTTAACATCTTTGCGTGTAAAGAATCTTTTATCACACTGATCACAGCTAAATTTGCGGTCCGCTTGGGGCCGCGCTGAACGCATCATCTATGGTTCATGTAAGTTGGCACACACTGGCGATGATCTGTTCATGATAACTTGTTGTTGCTAATGATTTCGAGAGCGATTGAGTACGATATGTGGCACTCACACACTGGCAAAGATATAGTGAAGGAACTCCAACAAAATGAGGTAGATTGTTGTTTGTAAGTGGGCTTGACGATCGAGGATTATTTCATTTCATGCTAATTCTAGTTGTTTCAAAACAAAATATGAACGCATAGTATGTGTCTCTTATCTTGGGTCGTTATCGTAATGATGTGGATTCATCCCCAGTATTAGAAAAGATTGTTGCTGAATTTGTTGGGGTCGAGATTGCTGGGACAATAAGCAGTAATAATAATAATAATCATTGGCGATGAGAGGGACGATCATATCAATATCAGTAACAGTATATGCATGAGTGTATGTGGTTGTTTAAGGATGTGGTTGGAAAATAAACATCTAATTTTCTTTCTTCGATCTTGAAGTCAATATTAACGAAGATGGTATCGATTAGGTTATGATGATAATAATAATATTAACAATAGATATAATACAATATACATGTTGATGCTACTGCTGTATAATATCAACAGCTTTCAATAATTGTCAATCATGACCACAACTTAAAAGTTCGAACATTGAACAAATTTTTTCTTCAAATTATTAACTCGTGGTTCGTCGATTGTTGTTGTGGTTGCTGCTTGCGTTATTGTTGCTGCTTGTGTCGTTGTCGGCATCGGCGTGGAGTATCTCGTGTAGGTGCGTGCATCGAATGAATCGAACAAACAACAAGGTAATGAACGAAGTAGCGAACAAACGAACAAGCTAACGAAAAATCGACATACAACTAACACAAAACAGCAACAAGAACAAGAATTAGCGGAACAAACTGCGTGAGCGAGTGAGTGCGTGTGTATTGAATGTGTGTGTGTGTGTGTTTGTGCGCGCGATAGGGTGAACGCAGTGAACAATACAAGAGTGAACGAATCGACCGACCGACGAACTTGTGCGAGCGAATCAACAGCAAGTAGCAAAGCAGAGCCAGGGACTACGCAACGACAACACGACGACGAGTGAACGAACCAACACAGCAACAGCGGGCAGTGGGCGCAGAAAACTGCAACACTATCACAGCTGCAAGCGCAAACAGCAGACCTATCGCTTTCGCAATAGAAATCGCTCGATACGAACAGCCAACTCGCATAAGTCAGCTTGTGTCAACTAGCTACTGCTCAAGTGCCACACAAGCTCAAACATGGCACTGCTGCTCGATTTGCTCGTTAGTTCACAACTTCAGATCAGCTCAGTTCAGCTCACTTGTGAACAAGCTAAACACAGTGAATGGTTGGCTTGGCTTGGCTAACACGCGTGCTTCTCAACAACTGCGCGTCTATAAGTTGCGCTAGCGCAAAGCGTGCACGTTTGTCGCAGTTTATTATATTTTATCAGTTTGTTCGTTCGGTTTGAATGTGTGTGTTCAGTGTATAAGATAACGCGATTGAATGCGTGCGTGCTCTTATGCCCATATGAGAGTGCGTTTGCGAGCGCATGAGTTGTCGGCGAGACACACGACGACGAGTTGCAGAGATCAAATACCAATGCGAGTGATCTTTTTGTGCGCTCGATAGATCATTCAGTGAAAGCTCGCTTGATAAACTGATAAATATAAACTACTACCACTGTTACTACTGCGCCAACAAAAACAACAACGACAATGGCGCCGACGGCGTCTATTGCTGAATGTATTGGCGTGCGTGTGCGTGTGTGTCTATGGTAGCGAGCTTGCCAAGTGAAGCCAAGTGAGACAAGACATGCCTGGCGCGAAAAACAACAGCCGCCGTCAGTAACGACAATAACTACAGCAGCAGCACCAACAACAACAACAACAACAGTTGACAAACTGCGCATAATAATGCAATGACAATGAGCCACGGAACCGGCGACGGCGTAATCAGCAATGTAACAACAATAACAACAACTGCAACAAGAGCTACAGCAAGCAACTACAACAATGAGTGCATGCGATACTCATGCACCCATCGTTGTGCGCAAACTAAAATGACAACACAGTGGGTGATGAAAGATACGCCACCCAACAACGGGCGCTTAGCTCGTTCATTTTGGTTCAAACATCGAGTTTCAATTGGCAAGCTCGCAATTCAGTGTAGCTAGGCTAGCTAATTCGCTTGTCTGTTGGCGAAAGTGTGCAAATTACGGTGTTCGAACAGTGAATTATATGCTGCTTGATGAACAGACTCGTCTCGTCAGACTCATTCTTTCGTTGGTGCAATTGATGAAAAACAATTAAATTGTGTGATGTATGAGTTTCATGAAAAAGAAAATCGAACATAAAGCAGCTTATATCATTAACATTAGCATTGACATGATTAATATAAATAGTTGAAAAATGTTCCATTCATGGATAGAAATGAACGGTAAGAGTTCATCTCAGAGAACCGAAACATAGAGCTTCGTTTGGCTTTGGTGGATTAGCTTGATGTCATCACATCACAGCTAACATTTTTTTCATGCATCTCATGAGAATGGTGCTTGCTCTTCGATTGGTTGTTGGTGGTGGTGTTGCAACATTGCAGGTTGTGTTGCAGGAACTCGGTGCAAATAAATTTGTGTATGATAAGCTCCATTTAAACACTTGTACGACGTACACACACACACACGCACGCACATACACAAGTACACAGCAACAGAAACGCGCGCGACTGAAATGATGAAGCAAGAAAATCAACGATTTACTAGCTACACTATCAGTGTCAATCAAAGTGGTTGGTTCTGAGAATGCCATGGCATCGGTTGTAGTAATCGTGGCATCAGCAGCAGCAATGATAGTGGCGGCATCAGCGTGGGGCAACTCAGATAGTTAGAATAAACTTTGATCAGTAAGTCGATATTATTGTCATTATTATCATCGTTATTATTCTGTGTCGATTTGGCGAAAGGATCGAGCCAGTGCTCTCTCGCTCGTGTACATGATTCTAGCGCTGTGTTGCTATTACACTCATGGATGAGCACAATAGAGAAAAAAAATAGATGTCTATTATTGTCCGTAACCCCAAGCGAGCCGACAGAAGTGACACTCGATGTTGTTAGTTGGTGGTATATGCACTACTTGACGGACGAACTCGAAAGTGCAACACACCGCCCGCCAATAGTCGGCTATAATTATACATTATAGCAGAAGTCAACACTTGACATGCATCTAGTCGACCAACTTGTCAGATATTTGACTATGTTTGGTTCGCGGAGAGTTAAATCGTTGCATAGTCTGATACATAGTTGGCCCGACAGCCTGGCAAATAACGAGCCAACTGACTAGTCTGCTAGTCAATTGAGCGCCCGGCTAGCCGATTGCAATGCAACTAAATTCAATAGATCGACAGATCAGCTGACCCACAACTACCTCGTTGTGAGTGTGTGCGTATGCGTGCCTGTTTTGGCGACAAATGAGAGATGATAGAATGGTGAGCAAATGATACTGTGTGACACGAAACCATTGAGTGGCGCCAATCATGATGAACATGATCCGATGATGTATTGTCAACGGCTAGCACACACAGACATATTGATTGCTGTCGCTGTTACTGTAGCTGCTAATGTGAGTGATCTCATAATGTAATATATATTAGCTTCATCGATGAGAACGTCACACTCATGCACAAACAAACACAATAGACACAAACGGCGTCGATATTGAGGCAAATGAGAGAGCGAGGGAGCAGACAACGATTAACTGTCATAACTGTCGCATGGACTATTGCACTATTGTTATTGTTATTGCTATTATTATTGTCAACCACAATACGCGTGCTGATATCTGTTGTCTCGATCGTCAGCATTGATCGGTGTGTCGACACAGTTTGCCTTGGAACTCACACGCAGCAATGTTTCTGCCGATGTGAAAGCAAAAGTTATAGCAACTATTATGGCGCATCAGTGGAAGTTAGTTAGTTTCTCTTGTATGGCTCGATACTCTTGAATGACACTGTCCTTGTTATTACACACACACACACACACACACACACACACACACACACACACACACACGCACAACTTGGTTGCCGCCATCAAACACAGTCGTTGCCTTTCACATCGCATGTCGTTGTGTGATATTACGTCTGCGTGTCTGGCTATCAGTTGAAATTGGTCTCTACTCGCGACAAACACTGTGAGTTTGCGGTTAGCTTAACGTTAGCGACGACTATAACTGAAGCTAGCAGTGTTAACTCTAGTCAAATAGAAGATAGAAAGCTCCAAAGACGGCTTAAATGTCTTTTCTGGAGCTGTGACTTTGGTGTAACATTTTGGAGAGCACTCTTTGCTGTTGTAATTAGCATTAGTAGTGGCGCATGATAACTGTTAAAGGACTGCACTCGTCATTTGGCACCCATCCCTGTCTTGCACCAGTGCTAGCGCTAATAGCGAACGAGTGAGTCAGCGAGCTTGCCAACGAGCGAGAGTATTTTTGTCAAGCTCGTAAGCTTATGAGCTGATGAGTCAGACAAAAGCTCAACGCAAGGCTGCCATGCGGGCGAGTGAAAGAAAAATAACGACAACAGTAAAAGCAAAAGCGAAAAAAGTGGACCAAGGCATATTTTCTCTCGTGAATCTGACAACTAACTAACTAACAATATTAATCCCAGCTTATCTGCGTTCCTGCCAGCTCTTCTGTCTGTCTGTCTGTTGTGCTTGCTTGTGAGCTTATGTGTGTCTCAGGCCCGAATATAATCACTTGGGAACTGCACTAGCTATCTAGCTCTCAAATGTATAATATTGCACACACGAATGCTAGTCTATAGGCGCGGACCGCAACATTATATTCATCATATAATGCAATGTGAGATGAAGCACTTGTCAGTGGCTCCACGAGCGATCATCATCGTCCGACCCTCTCAACGTAATGTTTAATGTACATTTAGGCCAAATGATTGTCACTGTAGATGATCGTTGCATTTGAGTTCGCTTTCGCGTTCACGCTCACATTTCGTTCGACCTCGTCCTCAAACTTCAAACTCTAAAATCATGAGCCTATTTTTATTATGATTCTTACTTTGTAAATTTTTGTGTCAAAATTCTATGCTAGCATCCTGCCTGGTTGTCTGCTGATTACGTGAATTAACTTTATTAGTAAGCTTGTCTATTTTGAAGATTGGTACCACTAAATCTACTACACGACTCTCAATTTTGACTGTCATGTTTCAATTCATGGCCTCTGCAGATGCATGGTGTGCGTGATCACTTTACAATGTAGTGCAAGTTGCACCAGGTACTGCCATATCTTGCCAATCCATAGTATGCAGTCAAACGGAGTCGAGTCGCGAAAGAGTGACCCTGCCGCCTAAAGATTTTTCTTTGCATCAGAATTATGCGACTTTTGCCTTTTTGTGCTAATAACTTGCCTTTTTGTTTTGATTTTAAATTGCAAATGATTCTTTCTAGCATTTCTATGCTGTAACTCTGTGAACACAACCTACGATATTCAACGCTCAACTCTCAGAATACAGCAAGAACATTTCGCATACAATCTTACAATTATCTTTTGGGAACTTTTGGTGATGAAGTGGCGGAGTGGTAAGCGGATACACAGACGCCGTCTCATAGTTTAATCAAGCGGTAGAAAGCAGCTAATTTAATTTGATAGATGATTTGAGCCTAGTAGAACAGGTGAGCACCAGTTGAGGAAAGCTCCAAGACCAATTGATCAAATACTGAGCGTGGTTAACATTGTGCGTTGCGCTGGGATCACAGCGTGGTTGTAAAATGGAAAATTACCAGACATTGTCTGAGGCGTGAACAAGTGTGTGATCTGTTTCAGACACTGGTTGTCTGGGCTCGCTCAATACGAGGCTGAGCTTCATCAGTTAGAGTTGGAGTTGGAGAGAGAGAGAGAGAGAGAGAGAGAGAGAGAGAGAGAGAGAGAGAGA